>VOMN01102512.1:0-39278 GCA_014899125.1 Orchestia grillus
CTGGTCTTGGCCAGACTCGTCACAACGCGTGCCGACGTCGCAGACTGTCTACCTCGGATATGGGGTGGACTCTGCAATGTCGGTAGGACCGTAACTCGCGCCACAAAATTCCCATAGAGCCAGGCGTTGGACCTGCTCCATTGCGTAATCTTCACTCCACGAAGTCGAAACTTCATTTGTCGGTTTGTTTGATGCTTGGCGATAACTGAGTGCGGTCAGGATTGCCAACATAAATTGTGTCAAGGTTGCCAACCCTTATAAAAATTATACGGGATTATCTACAAGACCCTTTACTCTAATTCGCAGGAGGCTGAACACATGCTGTATGCGCGCCGGTCTTTGCATCGACGCGGAATATTTTACAGTGTCGAGCATTGCTTTGCCGCGGAATCATTCGGAAACGCACATTGTGTGTTTTGAAGTTTTTAATAAGCTCAACCACGGTGATCTTAACAATGAAATTCATTATAATAATGCTGGATGTCAGCTTTTCTTGGTAAGAAATCTCAATTACATAAAGCGAAAACTCCATGAAAAAAAATGATGGTACTTCGGAATAAACTCATTTTCGGCTCACTTTCGAACGAACTTTCAGTAATACGGGGAAGATATAATCGAAAATCGAATTTACTAAATTTTTGCCATAAGTATTGTAAAAATGTATGTGACTCATTAAATATTACAACCACAATTCTCATTCTTTCTACAAGCAATATACAGTCATGGCCAAAGTGATTGAGACTGGTATCGTATTTGCCGCCGTACAAATTATGCACGCATAAATGAAGATATGCGTGGTTTGCTAGTTTTTTGGTATTGAGCAGAGGAGGATGAAGTACAAATTGACAACCCAAGACAAATTTTTTATCAGAAGACAAAAGAAATAAAAAATACAAAAAGAGGCAAGAAATTACTTAATATATCCAGCAATATCCCATCTAGCTCGAGGGCTTAAAATTTTGATAATTTTTCCAATTAGAAATATATTGCAGCTTTTGCCTCATTGCATGGTGCTCCATCATGCTGAAAAAAGAAAATTATCGTCGAACTGGTCTCGAGTTGTTGGAACAAGATCCTTCTGCATCATATGGTACCCTTCTTTAGTTCATGGAGTAAATTCTTGCAATAATATCAATGCACCTGTTCCTGTGGCAGGAAAACAAAACCACACATGACGTGTGTCTGGATGCTTAACTGTAAGAATGAAATGCATGGGCTCCTTCATACCTTTGTCCCTTTCTTTTTTAAAACAAGATATTATCTTCATTCTCCAGATGGGTGAAAGGGAGCCTCTTCAGAAAAAAGTACGCTATTCCAGTTTTTGGAAGACCATTTTTTATGATGAAGAACAAATGCAGTCAATCCAAAATATTTTTGAAGAGTAGAGGCTTCCCCGCACCTCTTCTAGACTCGAGACCCTTTTCAGACAGTCTTCGTCTCCCCGTGCAAGATGAATCGATCACTCCAGTTTTTTTCTATTTCTCAGAAAGCTGAGAATTTGTGGCCGTCGCAGCTTTCAGTTGAGATCTAACTAAAATCCGATCTTGGTGTTTATGGGATACTTTTGGACGGTCAGGTGACGTTTTCACATTAGGAACTATGAGGCAAATTTTTTTGTTTTAAAATTCTATAAATAATAGGTGGCTCTTCGTACCAATTCCTTTTTTAATATCTCCTTATATGCTAAACCCTCTATAGGAGAGCTACAATCACAGAACGTTGGACTTTAGGCAGTGTAATATCTGTAATATAAAAATTATAAAATTGTTGAATGTTTTCGTCATTTTGGCCACGACTGTATTCCCCAAAATCGGAGAAGGGGCACTGCCCCGTCCCTTCAAATCGGAAAAACGATCGAATAATGTCATAGAAAAACAATCCAACGAATAAAGTTACCATACTTATGAATTTAAATTCAAGCAATTTAAATACAAAATCTCCGCCACCTCAGAAGGGATTTCGATGAAACTAAAAAGCAACTTCACAACGCGCCTTGACGACCTGGTATGGACGGACTCTAACTCCTACATTCGTCAAGAAAGTGAAGCTAAGACAGCTCCCTCAACAGAGCATCGAACATCACGGCAAGTACCTCCATCATGAGAGCCCTTCCTCGGCAGCGCGAATGCACTACGAGAACACCACCACTAGACATTAAATGGTGTCCTGTTGCAGCCATGACGATGAGAAGATACCTGAACTGGCAACCAGCATTACCGCAACGCCAAGACAAAGCAACAACCCACACACTACGTAGACGCACTCAGAAAATATGTGGCAAAGCACACCGTTCAATCGGACAACATTGGGTCACACTCACAGTGACGGTGTGCAGGGAAGCGGGCGCGTCGCTGCCAAGTAGCACCGCAGCAACACCAGCAGAAGAAGCACCCACACCAGCAGCGGCAACTGACGCAGGGTGGTAGCTCATGTTGGTAACCCCTGAATGCTTCTTATCGCTGCCGCTGCTGCTTGCCACGTAGCAAGGCTCCGGGGGCCCTGTGGGTGCAGGGTGTCTGCTTTTACAGACTTAACTAGCCATCATACGCCAAACTTCGCTCAAAATCTTCTCACTCCTCAGTTTCTAACATCGAGTACTGATCTTTTAAGCAACATCGCAACCCTCTTGAGCATCACTATCACTTCCAAAAACACCACCACCATCTTCCTCACAGCCAAGACAGCTTCAAAAAATGCCTTTTCCCCACGAACCTGTGCTCGCTCCATGCCTCTGGTCGTCCTCGGTGGTCGAGGGAGCAATGTAGTCGTCATCGTCGCTGGTGAGCCCTAGCTGGTCCCCGTAGGAGGAGTGCACCCACTGCCACAGCTCCCCCGCCGGCATTTGCTGCACAGGACTCACACGTTGCGCTCCACACTGTATTCGGCGTTCACTTCATTGATCTCGATGATTGAGCATATCATGAAAAGTACCCATGCTGAGTATATCAACACAAAATGATAATGAGTACAGTCGTCCCCAACATAGAACGCTAGATCGACTCCAGCATAAAACAGCTCTATCTTCTTATCTGCTTCTTCTAACATACTATCCCGAAGTGCGTAAATTAATCGACACATGCTTCTTAGGACACAAATACTCTTTGTGCTATGTGATGCTCGCTCTAGTTGATACCGCTCTACGTGGACAACGACTGTAGAGCGATTGTTTGCTGGCACGAATTTAGCACTCTATGTGAGGACGACTTAATACCTCACTTCACTTTATACTTCACTTGTTTATGAAAATAAACTACGAATCGAAATCTATTATGGAATAAAATTTTAAAATTAAAAACGAAGTAATGGACGGCCTCCTGAGCTTAAAAGAAAGCCATTTTGAAAAGATGAGACAATTTAACAAAGAAGTTACGTAAACATGCCTGCTTTCTGTCCACATAAATCAGGTGGAGTGGTAAAACGATGCTTAGATTATTTGTCAGTTTGAAGCTCCCTATCTACATGAAATTTGTTCCAAGGCAAACGAAGAGAAAGGACTACTTTGTATGGGCTCTGGAGAACGGAGAATCAACACACAAGGTGTGTTCCCACACAGAATTCCCTGCGCATACAATCAGCAAGTTAAGAATGAAAAGGAAGAGATAGTGAAGGTATGAAATTGAAAAAAACAACATGGGCACGAAAGATAGAAGTACCGAAGGCCTTCTTACAGCTGAGGTAACCTTACAGTGCCTCCTTGAGAACGCCAGTCCCCACCGCATGTGACCGAAAAACCAAATTAACCAAACCCTATTGCTAATCCTAAGCCCCCTCAGAGAAGAGCTCCATGAACGAACGCAAATATTTATAGCATATTCCTCATTACATAAATTGAATAAACAACGTATTGAAAGTTGATGCTCACCTAGTTAATTGTTGCGCTTCATCATAAAATGAATAGCAGCATGAAGAAAACCTGACGAGAGCCCATCTACAGAATATATTGCAAACGAGGTGCAAAATAAGAAATCAAAGGCGTATAATTCGCAGTCTTCTTTCGAAAATGAACGTAACTTCAATTAGTCTAGACGCGCACTTCGCTGCATATAAAGAGGGCGTAGTCAGCGCAGGACACAACACGGTACCTGGTCCATGAGCGCGTTCTGCCAGATCCTGAAGAGCATGAGGTAGGCTTTGTCCCGCGCTGAGAAAGTCGTGAAGAAATGCTTGTCGCTGTGGGTTGTGATCTGGATAGCGTTAGGAATGACTAACGCAGTCTTCTCCTTGGTCATGCTCACCACTTCCTTGAATTTGATCATCAGCTGGTGACAAAACAAACACAAGTTATCATCTTCTCACCACCAATTTTCGGGCCCGTGCGTCAGCAGGCAACACATTACAGGACAATCTTATGCTGGCAACACGTCTACACTCAACCTCAGAGTACCCATAGACGTCGCACGTGAATGGCAACAAAAAATTTTTTGTTCGTTTAACCTTCCAAATAAATCACCTGCCCAAAAACAGCAAAAACTTTTATAGTTACCTCGTATTAGGTTGTTACAAAAAGAAAGACCAATCTCAAGCATTGTGTTTGGAAATGCCAGTTTAGCATAGAATGCTACGTATACTTTAGATGAATTTTGGCATACCTGGTAATATATTTGGGCTCTTTAATAATTTTCAACTTATTCAGACACATAAAATTCTTGATGCATATAATCTCTTAATTATGAATACAAGAAAATATGACCTTTTTACTTTTTTGCATAAAGATCAAACTTGCGTGAAGTGCATCCCATACTGCACCAATATGAAGAGCACATAAGACAAGGAGACCACAAGTGATTGATCAGGTACAGAGATGGTTTCAAAAATTCCTAAGCACTAAAGATGAAGAGAGCAAACGATACTCATGCTGCTTTGATAACGAACAACTGAAGACAATTGCACAGCAAAATCTACGCTAAAGGGTCACAGAAATGTCCAGGACTATTGATGTCAATACTGCTACAGTCTCACGCCATTGGTGGTACGTTCCAAGAAAGATATTGCAGAAATTTACAGACTTGGTATACGAGACTCTACCACTTCCTGCAAATTCTCCTAATCTTTCAATTTATGACTTCCATCTTTTAAAGCACTTTGGAATTTTTTCGAGCGGTGAAACATTCACGCCTAAACCAGAGGTGGAATGCACTTTCAAAGATTTTGTTGCATTACAGCCAGTAAGTTTTAATGAATAAAGAATGTATAATCTCGTTGATCGACGTCAAAGATATGCTCAAGGCTCATATTTTGACTAATTTACTATTCATTTTCCTGTAAAAAACTATGTTCATGAAATATACCCTTATTTTTAAAAGAACCTAGTATAATGTAATTGTGAGTTTTTAACATATTTCCCGCGGCGTGAGCCACCAGGGGCTAATGTACCCCTAGAAGAATGACATCGTGACAGGGGAAGTGTTAGGCAGGCGACCGCCAAATGGTGAGAACGACAGTCGGCTGTCCCAACGTTCAGATTGTCATTCAACATCTGAGTGATGCGTAACGCTGTGAAATGGTGCAAAGAATAAGGACTATTATTTAAATAAGAATAATGTAATAAAATTTTACTTCAGTATTTCTCCTGGGTGAAAACTATAAATTCCCCTTTTTTACTAAAATGATTCGAGTGCTAGGACTTTTATCATGTGGTTGAGTCAATGAATTTTCGAATTCAATTTTCTTTTATATAATACCAGAAATGAATATAATACAAGTATAACATGAAAATAAAGTTTTATATAAATAACATGCATTTCCTATCGTTTTGCAATATATAGTTAAGAAGTAACACCTAATGGCCAAAAACAAAATCATGTGACATACCAGCATAAATAACACCGTGACACTGCGATTCGCTTTCAAATGCAACTTTTGTATGAGCTAATGTGCAGGGAGCGACTTGACCCCGATTGTGGTAAAAACAAATCTTGAGAAGAACAAAAATCCTCGCTCAACTGTTACTCGCAGAAAAGACTAAGTTTAATGTTCGAGTGTGTCCAACTCGTCTTTGGCCATCCTAACGTGGTCGTAAATATGAAGAATCACACTATTTTTACTGTTGAATAACTTTTCATACACAAATATACCTCAGTGTTATATTCCCAACGCAAAACGAGCTTTAAAACAAACGAAAACTTGTATTTCACAACAAGAATTCAAGTTCATCGAATACAAAAATATAAAATTGGCAGCTCCAAAAAGCAGTAGAGCTACTAGCGCCTGGGTTAACCCTTTCCGTGACGACGAAGAGTTACGTCGTTTTTAGTCAACTTGTAAGTACAATATAAGCCATAATATAAGAACGGAAGCAAAACGACGCTTAAAACATCATTCTTCAAAACTATTTGAACGATATTATTGAAATTTCAGCCACGTATAAATACCATTAATATTTATAAGCTACGTAAAAAATTGGGGTTTCGATTCATATGTTTTTTAATAATTTAATTTAAAACAATTTATTTAAAACGGGAGCATTTCTGATTGATCAAAAGTTAAGGATTGAAGATGAAACTATTTTTCAAAAATGAATTTCTCCAAGTGACTACACTGGTAGGTCTCATGTTAAAGACAAGATTCTTACATCGTTGGAACCATTATCAAATAAGATGGCTGCATCAACACGTAAAACTCTGTCTCTCTAAAAAATAAAAATAATTTTGACTGATCATAAGGGAAAAAGTCAAAGGTGTACGTAGGTCAAAAAATGTGCATCAGATAGATAAGTAGATTAAAAACGTATGAAACGCTTGATACAAAACCGACAGCTGATAGACCTGCAAAAACGTGTGAACGCGATCGAAAGATTGTTAAAATCGTTTTTAAAGAACCGTTTCGATACAGCTGCATCAGTTTTTCGTAAACTCAGTAAAAAGACGGGGAACGACATATCAAGGAAAACGGTTTCTCGTAGGTTAATTACCGAAGGAATACATAATCAGGCTACAGCATCCAAGCCTCGAATTTCTCAGAAAAAATAAAGAGCCCATCAACATTTTACGAACGAGCACGTTGTCTGGAACAATGAACAATGGAAGACATTCATTTCAGCCATGAATACAGTTCAACTTGTTTTGATCTGAGAGTGAAATGCATGCACGAATCAAAACAGATGCAAGATTATTTCATCCATGAGTTGAAAAAGTTAAATTTGGAGATGGAAGTGTGATGATGTGAGGCATAGTTTCCTGCGCAGGAGTTTGCAAAATTGTTCGTTCGCATAGTAAAAACAATGCTAGAGTTTATTAACAGTTTCTCTTGATTCAACCGTCTACTTTTATGCACGACAATGCGCCTTGCCACAAGACAAAAAGGCGATTAATTTTCTTAAGAAGGGAGGAACTGGGCTGAAATGGCCAGCTCATGGCCCCAACCTAAATCCAATAGAAAATCCTTGGAAGATCAATGGAAAGAGGGCTCAGAAGATAGATCCGCACTGTTAAAATCATATGGGAGGGTTACTGAAGGAAGAATGAGAAAGCATAATTTGCATCTTTAACAAAAAATAAATTAGATCATGTGGCCAAAGATACAATGAAGACAAGAATGAAGGAATGTTCCTTAAATATTGAAGGATTTTTGTGAATTGTACTTCATTAAAGAATTTTCGATCTGTTCCCTAACTTGAGGCCATTTCAAAAAAACATTTTTTTAAATTGAATTAAAAAATTTATAAATCGAATTCCCGAAATTTTGTACCTAGTTCATACGTATTGATTATACTTATTTATATTTGGCTAAAATTTCACTAACATTTCTCTACTATTTTTCGAGTTATAATTTTTTTAGTGTAGTTTTGTTTCCGTTTTTATATTATTGCCTATACTATTAACAGCATTACACACCTTGGACAAGTCAAATCACGGATAAAAACAAAGCGGAAAATATGGCTTCAAAGATTCACTTTTTCGTTAGCAAATCTGCTGGGAAGAAATTAATTGTCAGTAACAGTGTTTTTAATGAGGCCTTTACAGGAGCAATACGACTGTCGGTCAACAGTCTAGGAGGCAGAGAGACGGTCAACAGTCTAGGAGGCAGAGAGACGGTCAACACTCCTTGTACAAATACACAAGAGCTCAAAAACTGGGATGCCTGTTTTACAAAGCAGTTCAGTGTGCTTCCATTCGTCCCCTTGCCCTGCTACTCTCAGGTTCTTTTCAATTTGTGTGACCGCGAAATTTTTTTTCCAGATTTTTGAGTTTGCGTTTTTCTATCCGAGTCGTCAAGTAATTATTTAACACGTTGACTCCGATTCTCCACACCGGTACAATTACATGCCGACAAATATTTCTGTGAATTTAAAAATGAAGGATTTTGGTTTCACAAATTTGGTTACTCTATTAATTTTCTGTCTAATCAGAACTAGCTAATTCGATTGATAAACACAAATTTGAAGAAAACTCGAAAATTTGTATTTATTAAACATGATAGTGCTTTGGTTACATTAGGTTATGTTAGGTTAGATGATCACGTGTACCAAATATGACCCACTTCGGAGTCAACGTGTTAAATATAAAATAAGAGAAAGAACTTGAGCGGCTCCTTTTGCCAATGAGCAAGCTAGGCAAGAAAATTCCCCATTCGTTAGAACCTCAAGTCTACAGTGACCATGTGGACTCGTCTCAGGCAACGCTTCGTCACACAGGAATGTCTCTAGAATCTCTATTCCTCAAGCGCTTAATGTACTGCAATGTTGAAAATTTAATTTATTTGCCTCAATTAAATGGCATTACCACTTCTCTTTCATGTCTACAGTCAGCCCAAACACCGAATAAACAAAAAGACTTGCAAAAATGGGAAGTCGTAATATTTACCATTTCACTTTACTTAATATTTGCATTTCCCCAAAGGGCAAAAGTTCGTAATCTCAAATTACAGCTTACATTAAGCTCTTCATTCCTTATTTGGAGCAATAAGACATAAGCAAGCAGCTAACCATACTTACATTCGTCTCCCAGCCAAAGATCTTGGAATAGAAGGAAAGGAAGTTTGGGGTGACGTAGAGCCGCCCGTGCACCAGGATATCTTTCTGCAGGGCGCACGAATAGTCTGCACAAAGTAACCCGTATTAGGTATTTCCTAGAATTTAAAGACAGCCCACCACTGGAGGGCGGGGGATTCCAAAGAACGCAAAATCAAGAGTTCATAAACCGCTTTCACTGCACTCGTGAGAAAAGCTATAACTGTAAAGAGACACCAATTGAGCTGGGGGATGTATGAGAGAAGATAAGCGAAGAGGCTTGAAACTTTCACAGAATGGACGAGCAGCTCCTGAACAAACTGTAGAACAGCTACGAGTGAGATGGGCGAGTTCGAGAACCGACAGCGAATATCAGTGGATGAACACAGCGAAAGGCCTCTGACATACATACTTGTCTGTACTGATCACAAGCGTTGTCGACAGAGACTGAAATGAATGGAGAATGCAACTGACAAGGTGCAGGCCTAGTGCTTAAAAAGTTGCTCCTGATTTGGGCAGTCGGTGTCTGAAAGGAAAAGACTGAGGTTGACAAGAATAGAATCTGCAGGAAATTTTAAACGCAACTTATACAACAGAGATTAAATACACCGATATTTTGCTTAGAAATCATGCACTTAACTCCTGAGGAATACGTTTGAACGCGAAATCTATAGATCAAACAATTAAAGACTTAGTGGAAATATGAAAAAAAATCAAAGTATCAACAAATCTTATCTTTTGCCTCTTATGCTTGACAATATTTCTTAGGATTGTGCTAAAAAGAATAAATTTGCTTGTCGTCTATGAAAAAATCTACGTAAAAAATAAGCTATCAATTTGCCTATCAACTTTGCTTAACGCTCCTTGTGTTTAGCGCTCGCACAGTTCTAGCGAAGTATATAATCGGTAGATCAACATGAAGTCTTGCAAAATCACCCCACTAATCAATTAAACACGTACCCTAATAACCAAACTAGGAACAACCAACGTGTACCACTCGTTCGTTGATAAATCTGCAGTAGTTCTCTGCTATACAGGTACGACACTAACTGATCAATAGTTTTGAGAAGATCCTTCAATAGCTAGTACATTTTCCCTCAAAAAAAGCCAACCAACACAACAGCGCACTCTTAAACTTGAGTTCTAAAGTAGGCTGCGGGTCTGTCGAGCGTGCACAGAACAATAGCAAGGAACTGACCAACCAAGAGTCGCTCGTCCAGAGGGAGGTTCTTGAACAATCGCTTGAGATCATCGGAGCGACTCTTGTAGTTGGGGTTGAGCACATTGTACCAGGCCTTCTTGCTCTTCTTGTCCTTCTCGGACGAGCCTTGCGGCGGGCTCTTCTCCTTCTGGCTCACGATGCTCTGACTGCCCGTCGACCGAGTCGATTCTGATGACCTGCTCATCGAATCCTGAAAAACAACGAATGGAGGAATAGAAGGCACAAACTTATGCAAAGCAAAAATATAAATACGGATGGCATTTAACGATTTTGATAATGGATCGTTCAGGATAGTACCAAGTGCTGCAGTATCAAATGACAATAGAAAATATAGCAAATTTTGTTAACTCCCAATGGGTAAGTTTTCGTCACCCGGTTTCTATACAGCGAGCATTGGTTGAGATCACCAGTACGTTACGGTAGCAGTCACCGCTTGGCGTGACATGAATTAACAAAAAATTAAGTAGGTCATCACTCACTGCACTGTAAATACGCAGGGATACGGTGTTGAATGTACTGTGAAATGAGAACGGGGGTAGGACACTGAATGCTCCGTAAAATGTATGGGTATACGGCATGGAATGCGCGGTAAAATACATGAGCACATGTTTTTAAATCCACCCAAAAATCATCACGACAACGGTGCCTGCGTTCACCACAGTGAGACAGAGGCTGACAGAGGCTATCCGAGGCTATACAGATTCAATTATATGAAATTGGCGTCGCCATATTCCTAATAAAGAAAAAATAATAATTCCCTCCTTTCAACTAAACTGAATAAACCAAATAAAGACCAGTACACCTTTTAACTTTATTTACGTTTAGATTAAATTAAAAGTTAGTTTAAAGCTCCCTATTCACATGAAATATGATTCAGACAGCGAAAAGAAGGAACCATTTATTATGGACTTAACACAACGTGGAATCCAAGTACAGGCGTGTTCTCACACAGGATTCTCAGCGTATAGAAACAGCAAGTTAAGAAAGCAGAGGAAGAAAAGATGATGAATAATCAGCGAAAAAAAAAGAAAAGAAGTAAAATAGGCTTGAAAGATGGGAGTCTCGAAGGCCTGCCTATAGCTAAGGTAACCTAACAGCGCCCTCCAGGGGACGCCAGCCCACACAGAGAAGGGTAGACTAACCGAACAAACCTGACCCTACTGCCAATCCTGTGTGCCTGAGGGGCTTTAATGCAGGTATGCAGACCCATTATTCGCCTATCCACAATCCCCGACCCCGAAATCTTCCCCTTCACGAAACACGCTGACATTATAATACATTAATGAATTTTTATAATCCTTCCAAACTTTAAAAATAATTTTTTTTTAACTGTTTCAAATTTTCCAATAATTTTTATTATCCTCTTAAAATTTAAAATACCAATATTTTACAAATCTTTAAAATTTTATGGTTGTAAAAAATTCTTATATTCGTTTCGAATGTTAAAAACCAGTTATTTTTCAAGTTTCTCAATAATAATTCTCGATTATTTTAAACATTTACTACCATCCATTTTTACAATCCATTGAAATTTTACAAATACTGAGTTTTCCAATCCTTGAAATTTCTACAGATTAAAATTCTACGCCCCATCCAACTTTTACAAACACCAATTCTACACTCGTTTCCAATTTCTCCAGAAGAACATTTAGTGTTGCGACGCGAGCACGAGGCCGACCGACCAGCGGCCGCGCCAGACCGCCGGCACCAGGCACCACAGCCCCGCACCTTGAGGGCATTGAGGCTGCAGTCGTCCCCGCCGCTCTCCCCGCCGGAGACCGTGATGGGGGGCCGGGGACTGGCCGAGCGGCTGTTGCTGCTACGCAGCCTGCAAAACATGTGCGCAGGATTCGTTTGAATCTATCCAGAACAATTCGCATGTTCCCTGGGTTGATATCATCAACATCGTCTCCTCATATTTGGTTTCGGCATTCACTCTATTACTTTTAATCTTTGTAACAGGATATTGTAGTCAATAAAAACTTTACGCCCTTCACAAGTGCGCCCTCGAGTTTTATTAAAGAATCACGAGCAAAGTCAGTTTGGGAAGAAATTCCTACAACTCAGCAAAGGACGAAAGCTCTTCGTAAATAATGGCTTCGCCTAATCCTCCTGACAAAAAAAGTTTACGAAAATTCGACAAAAAAAAACATCAAAATCATGACATACTGAACAATATGAACAACGTAATCGTAGTAAACTACGTTCAAAAATCATAAGCTGTCAATTTTTCGACAATAAATTGAATAGTTTTTCAAGAAAACTACTGGAACTTCATTTTGTGTTCAAACATTGTCCCCCGCGCTGTGCTAAATTGTTCACACAATCTGCGCAGTAGTACACAAATGGGGGCCCATTTTGATGCTGTGTTGCAGTAAACACCAACTCACTTTATAGGCAAGATGGGCATCAAGGGAGCTTTAACAGCAGTTTTGAAGTAAAATATCATTCAAGAACTCCATAAGAAACAATGTACCTAAAAAATTCTAAAATGATTGGCCGAGATTATAGTACAGTGAAAAAATTGTCAGCAATCCCGACACTTAGGTAAAATGGTTGATCAGAAAAGGAAAAATTACAAAAAAAAGATACACGTGAGTCGAATCGAACTCTACATCAGCAAACAAGGTCGTTGTAACCCTCTCCAACCAGAAGTGTTCGAGGGTGCTGGTGCTCCCGGTATACCAAAAACTTCAAGATGCCGTATTTCTCATGAGGCTCGCCGAATGCGGTATAGCAGATACACTAACTCCTCAGAAAGCTATGCACAACAGGAAACAGTTTGAGTGGGCCCAGAAGTACACGAAGCAGCGATGTTAACATGTTTTATTCAGTGATAAATATCGAACTAGCTTCACTGAACCCGATGGGTGAAAGTAAGGTTGTCCTCACAGAATTATGGACGCCCTCACCAGCTTAGGCGTCAGCGGGGAGGTGGTGGTGAGATGTTTTGGACTAGTATTGTCGATAGCGACATAGTCGAGTATTTTAGACCGGACGACAGTGTAAAACTGACTGCTGATGCTTACATTGACTTAACGAGGTAAAACTTTCTATGTGGTTAGTTTAAAAGCTTGACATTGAGGAAAATGTTTTCATGCATGACCATGCTCCATCACACACAGTGAGGATCACAATCCATTATTTGAACAAGGTATTTCCTAAGCACGGCCAGCTTATAGTGTGGGCGCCATGTTCTCCGGATTTACATCGATAGAAAACCTCTCGAAACCTCTCGAGCATTCTAAAGAGGAAGATTCGCTAGATGGCACTATACTGTAGTTCAAAAGATGGCCTGTGAAATGTTATCAAGACTACTGCTGGGGAGGTTTATTTGGATAATATCAAGAAACTGACGTCATCAATGGACCAAAGGCCTTTTCCTTTGATATCTTAGAATAGCCGATTTTTTGAGCACTAATTAAGTAATAGAGTTGAATCTTTGTTCAAATTTTCATTTTTTACTTCCTTGCATTAAATAAAAGCATCATTATTTTTTAATATCTTCGTTGAATGGTACTATTACAAGACGTCTCGGATTTTTAGCATATAAAGAGGCACAGAGATTATGGCAGCAGTGCACCAGAACGGCCTCCGTTTATTTACTACTGGCAACTCGAGTCAAAGATTTAATACAGGGCATGGTACAGTGTTTCCATACACAGCATAAAATTTCAGAGGTTTTCGTGAAAAAGTATTTGATTTATTGCCAAAGAGAAGTACGTATAGAAGATTTTCTAGGACTCCTCATCATGAAAACTCCATATTCCGTCGCGCTGATCACTTCTCCCAACAGGCTCTGATGGAATAAACCAACCAACTTTTACAAAGAATCAAGCCCCGCACTCACGTGCCCCGATCGTTCTCTCAGCAAGTTGTGCATAAGACACCAATCTGAGCTACGTTATGAAAAGAAATGATATGCATATGCAACATGATCGCCTCTCACTAGCTATGAGCCCGTCGGAAATAGTGAACAAAACAATAGAGCAGCAGACGATTCAATACTCTATGGAATATATCCTGATGGAGCATAATTTTCAAAAAGAATTTCAGTGACCATATAAAACCCATCTTCAGCTCAAACACAGACCCTGATCTTTAAATTTACTTCTTAAATTTACGGGCTAGTATCAAAGTGACCACAATAAAATGAAATTGTATTCATTCAGGTGTTAACTTCAACTGATTTTATTATCGAGCCTTGTAATCTTCTAACGGTACGTAAAAATTCGAGGGAGATTCGAGTTTGAATTCTATCGTGAAACACCGTTACGCGCTGTTGACATCCATATATTCCTCCGTGACATAAAAGACGTTCCCCACCAAGACTGCTACGATACTACTTTCTGGAGTCTCATTGTGCATGAAAAATTATGCACATGAAATTCAAGTCATGCTGTTAGAAATGCACTAGGATAAAACAGTGAAAACCGAAAATGTGAGGAAATTTCGATTACAATCGACGAATTTAAAAATAGAAGCCATAAAATTGAAAATATCTTGAAGAAATAATTATGAAACAGCATGTACGTCAACTTCTCGTTTTTAATGCAGTGCCAGACATTTCAATGTCCACCATTGGTGGGCAGTTGTTGAAACATACCAAGGCGCATAGCAAGAACACAACACAACGCTCAAAAAAGAAAGCACTCACTTGGTTTGGGCAGACGCGGTGACGTCACCTGTAGATGGTGAGTTCACTACGAACATCGGTTGGATGACGGCCACGCTACCATCACCCTCGCCTCCATCATTGCCAGCAACTGATATCTTTTCCTCCTTAATGGACTGCTCAGTGTGCGATCTATCCGCCATTACATTTGAAACTTTGTGACCGTTCCTCGACGAGTCGTCAGACCGCGAATGAAGAAGATATTCAGTGTCGGAGGCCGAAATGTCTCGACTGGTGCGCCTGACGGACGACGTCTCTTCAAGATTGCTCAACGAACTCGATTCCTGGTAGCGGTGTCGCTCTGCACCTTCACCATCCGCAGGAGTGGATTCCTGGCGCTGTACAGCGTCTTGCCAGCCGTTGCTGCCCACCAGAGAAATTGGGGAAGTGGGAGGAGACGAAGACTCTTCCGATATTTTGTTACAGGCTACGTAATGATCACTACTGTTACTGGCCCGATGATGGTCACCGGAGTTGATCGACCTGCTGTCAACAGGAGTAGAACTGTCCGAAAGATGAGTGCTATCGGCGGCCGGAGCGCCTATGATTGACGGAGATGAACTGACCGATTGGGATGATACACGAGAAATATTTAAATTATCGCTTTTGTGACTCTTTGGAAGAGAGGATCCTCCATAGGAACTGTTCGTAGTATCACGAGATAAGTTAGGCTTAAGTAGCTGGTATTGATGAGAGTAAGTAGTAGAAGATGACCCGCTGTCGGTACTGCGGTCTTTCACAGCTTCGTAACCGACACGATCGTTCACACTAATGCTACGCGATGTTTTAATTTGGTGTTTTTGTTCTTCAGTATCTGTGTTAGCTTTGCTATCACCGCTGCTGTAGCTCTTCTTGTCTTTTTTGTCCTTCTTATTCCCGCTCTTGCCGAATTTCTTGTTGCTCTTCTCAGACTTGACACTGCTCTTGGAATTCTTTTTAGACAGACTTTTCTTGCCGAGATCTTTGGAGCCGCTGTCAGACAAGTCCCGCTGCACCGCGTCCTCGTGCCGCATGTCGGCTCCGCCCCCCGGATCGAGAGAGGGGGCAGAGGCGGTGGGGTGAAATCCAGGGTTGCTTGGGCTCCGATGGGCGCCTGGCAGGACCGGGTCCACAATCGCAAGTTTGGTGCCTTCCCTCACAGTGAACGATCTGCTTCTCTTCTGGTCATCATCGCAGGTCCCCTGATAGAGATTCTCCGCGGATTTCCACCTGGAAAATAAGGCTAATTTAATACAGGCGAAAAAGCACTCGGGTTCGATTGGAAAATGAACACCAAAATAAAACTAAAAAAATATACAAAAAATTCACTCAAAAAATAACTTGAAAATGACATGAGCCAGTGGTCATTATATACTACCGAATGGAATTAGACAATGTGTGTTAAATTTCCAGCGATAATATGTAACGAAAATAGAAACATACCTGAAACAAGTTGGGTTCGCATCATAATGGTTCGCACTAAACTGAAATCAAATGCTATATGCTTTCATAATGAATTGGATATCATGGGTTAAGAGGAAAAATTAATTTACAGAACTGATCAATCCAGACAAAATTACAGCAGACGGCTCACGACTTCCTACCGCTTGGTGCCTCATGGAACAATTACTGTACAGGTGACGCTTCTAATTGGAACGAGTCAGAGGGGTTCAATCACGCAGCTTCTTCTAATGAAATGCAAAGGAATTCTCTCTGTTTACCTTTCATTTCCTTTTCGAATATGAGGTTCTTTAAGAGGTACTCCAATTATAGTCTGAAGTACAGAAATTTATGATTCAATTATACGCTGTTCCAATAAAAATCGTTCCAATAAAAATCATTTCAATTAAAAGCCTTTCCTGTATTTACATACAATATCAGGGATACGAGCGTACTCTTATTCAAGTTATACCACTGAAGCTTCCAGAATATTAACTCTCTAAATCTCAACTTTTAAATAATTTCAGCAGCAATAGCTCAAATATCAGCAAATTTCAGAGTATGTGATTTGTATTCCTGCAAAAATTTCGGGGTGAAGAAAAACACCAACGCAATTCTGTCACTGACACTCGAGAACTGTGGCGTAACTTCTTCTTGTGTATAAAAAGAAAAAGTCATCCAGTGATTAACAAATATAGAATCATGAGAAAAAACAAGAGAGTGAATAAAAAGGTCAAAACACACCTCATGCAGTTTATGGCTGAGATAAAAGAACTGCGGCGTAGCTTGGTCATGCCCATACTGCGCGGAGACATGTAGAAGACTTCGGAAGACAAAGCAAAATATTTGCAGAGAAACTTCTAGCTTGATTAAATAGATGTGCACCTTATCGCGTTCACTAAAGAATGCCGGGAGGCCATTAATGAGAGTGGCTTTGAGCAGAGAATATGCAGGGCAATCTTTCCGCAGTGACCGCGGCGGAATGCAAACCATCACACTGGCACAAACAGTAAAGTAGATTAGTATTGGAGAAGAGGCCATTGCGGTAGCCGGCAGGCAATACGGCAGGTGCGAGTGGAATAACAAGTGCAACCCGAACACCACTCAAATGACCACTCAACTTGCAGCACCACTCAAGTGAAAACACTTCCTCGAAGTTTCGTGGGGTGACGTCGAACGTTATATAAAAATATATAAATAAATAGGAACATATTTTCAGTTCAGTTTGGAGAGCGCCACAAATACGAATAATAAGTACAAGTACAGAAATAGTACCGCATGCTTCACACAAACGACTTTGTCTGCAATACAGCACAAAATAGAAGTTGTGTCAGAGTACGTGTGTGTGCAAATGTACACCTCTAGTTTGAATTTTGTTTTCGCCGATGTGGCGTTGCGGCAATCATTTGAGAGGTGGCCAATATTCTCGACTTGTTTAGAGGACGTAAACTTACAAATCACTCCAGAGAGCTGCATCAAATTGCATAAGAGTGCCACCACCACCGAGGCGCTTTAAAAGCAAACTTAACGCATATCGGACCCTAGGTGTAAAAATGGAAGCTAAGAGCATGTCGGAGGAGAGAGCACGCGGAAGTACTTTTACGATACTCAACTCTGCGCTGAAAAAAGAACAGAAAGTGAAACGAAAGAATTTTAATTCAATAATAACAGTTCTGGTACTGCTGATCTCAACGTAAAGCAGACCCCTAAGAGGGACTCAATTCAAGAATAGACCCCAAGACTCTACGCCTAAAATCCTCCGACGCCGAAGACAGCAAGTACTGTCGACGTGGCTGGGCGACCGTTGCAACAGAGCCGCCAGTCCGTTAGGACTAATCACAATCGGACAGACTAAAAAGCAGCAACTCGAGTTTCCTCGACATTTTCTCCATTACTCCCGTGAAGATTATGGAGACAAAAGAGACATAAAGCTGAACAGTTCAAATGACTGCCTTCTGTTTCGTGTAGAATAGATGGAACCGGATCGTGTTTCCACACTTGCGGGAATGGGTCGAGCGAGATGGGAAAAGTTATGGTGAATTTAAGCAACTTAAAGCTCTCATTAAAATGAGATCAGGACCACACGGTCTCCTGTAACAATAAGAACACACAGGAATGTCACAAACATTGAAAGCTGGAAATAAAAGTAAATACGACTTCAAAATACGAGCCCGAAAACCTGCGGTTCCACGATCTCTGTTCATTTGGCAGATAAGTTATGAAGCCAACAAGGTAGCTTGAATAATAACCAGGTTGTACAAAGAATGGAAAGGCGATTGATATGAAAATATTATTTCATTCGAGCCATTTTACATAATTTTCCATTATTTGGGAAACAAACCAAACCGAAATAAGGTATCGGTTACAAGAAGTTGGAGAGCTCGGCGAGTTCAGTATATTAAGTCCACCAAAATTGCACGTTTGAACGTATTAACACTGGGGCGATCAAATTGCCTAACTATCCCGTTTCATGAGGGTGCCGCCAGTTCTTGTTAAAAACTAAGATGATATCATATTAGTAGTTAGTTTGAAGCTCCCTAGCGACTTGGCGTGCGATCTCAGACGAGCAAAAACTAGAGTCAATTTAGTGCAGACTTTATAAAATGTAGAATTTATGCACAGTTGTGTTCTCACACAAGATTCCCTGCGTATAGAAACAACAAATTGGGAAAGAAAAGCTAAAAAATAATCAGCGAAGATGGCGTGAAAATGCAAACACACAAAGTGGGCAAGGCAGATAGAACTTCCAAAGGCCCAGCTAGAGCTGAGGAAACCTAACAACTAGTGCCCCCTTGGGACCACCACTCCTCATAGCATAGTACAGATAAGCCTAACTAACCTAACCCTATTACCTATGGCCTATCCTACGCCCCCGGAGGGGTGTTGAAGACTAACCGCAGTCTTATTGCATGCTTACACAAGGCAGCAAACAATTTCTAGTATCAATGCAGGCTTGTCGTAAAAATGATTTGGTCACTAAAGAGCAAATTATCGAGGTGGCCGAGCGAGGATGATGGACGAAGACGAGTGAGAATAATTGCGGTGGTCAAAATGTAGAACTCGTCATTCAGGTGACAAGAAAATAATAAGGGAGGCAGCCACAATGTATTAAAAGGGAGGCAGCCACAATGTATTAAGGGAGGCAGCCACAATGTATTAAGGGAGGCGACCAAGCAAAAATAACTGACGAAACTAAATGAGAAAAATTGAGGCAGCATGTGCAAAATAATTGAAGCAGCATGTGCAAAATAATTGAAGTAGCATGTGCAAAATAATTGAGGCAGCAAGTGTGAAATAATTGAGGCAGCATGTGTGAAATAATTGAGGCAGCATGTGGGAAATAATTGAGGCAGCATGTGTGAAATAATTGAGGCAGCATGTGGGAAATAATTGAGGCAGCATGTGTGAAATAATTGAGGCAGCATGTGGGAAATAATTGAGGCAGCATGTGTGAAATAATTGAGGCAGCATGTGGGAAATAATTGAGGCAGCATGTGTGAAATAATTGAGGCAGCATGTGGGAAATAATTGAGGCAGCATGTGTGAAATAATTGAGGCAGCATGTGGGAAATAATTGAGGCAGCATGTGCAAAATGATTAGGCTGGTAGGCAAGACTAATCGACGAGGCCGAACGGAAGTATCGATGCCGCCAGCGGGAACTGGAGCGGCCAAACGGGAGCATTGAGGCCGCCAGTGGGAACTGGAGCGGCCAAACGGGAGCGTTGAGGCCGCCCAGCGGGAATTAAGGAACTTTCATACAGGGATCAGGAAAGCAGGAAAAGTAACGATAATTAGCTCAGCCGAAAGGAGACCATTAAGGCGGCAAAAGCACAAAAAACAAAGTAGTAAACTAAGGATGATGGAGAGAGGTAAGAACGCCATGGGCAGCTGGCATAAATCAGGGGGCAAATGAGAAGAGTTGAGGTGATAACATGGACACGGTGAAGAGGACCAAATAATTCAGGCAGGAAACAGAAAAAGGGCACAATTCAGGTTACAAAATAGCATCTACGAAAAAAAACATGAATAAAATTAATGTGGCGACATCGGATCACCATGAGTCTGTTGTGCAACCCGTGACGCTCATAGTGAAGCTCAGTAGAGCACTGAGTAAATCCATTGCAGGGGAACCGGTTGTACTTTAAACCATGTGTACCTCAAACCTTTTATTCAATTCAAATTTTACTGCCGGTTTTTTCGGAAACTGCGACTGGTGGTTCAGAGATCGGTCACAATAGGCAAATCTCAAAGCTACCTGAGCCACCAGAAATACTCCCCTGCAAAAACCCTCAGAGCGGTCCAAGTTGACCACCATGTCCGAGGTACACAAGATCCGAGGTACAACAGGTTCCCTGGCACATCCATGCAGAGAGCAAGCGGGACGGCTCCGAGTGCTGTGAGCAGAAGCAGAGTGCAGGTGCGCCAACAAAGCCTGGAGCGAGCAACACATGCAGCAGACCAGGCCGGCGACAAACTTACCTGTCCGAAACTAGCTTGGCGCCAGGCACAAAGCGGGGTTTTCATTACAGCTACACACTGAGGCGCATGAACAAAAAGATATCGGGGTTTGAAACACGAACACGAGACATTTCTTCGCTAGCGACTACACTGGGTCCGTCAAGAAGCAGGTACGAGACTCGGTACGTAACACATGGCACAAAGTTAGAACGGGGAGGGTTCGTTTGTGAACTTCGGAGTGGGCAGACGTTTACACCTAATTCTAAGCACGGTATCAGGCAGACAAATAAAACACAATTTCAAGGTAATTATTTCAATAAAGAATTGGTTTCCAAACTGACACTGAAATTTGATAGGTTTAAGCAACAACTATCAGAAAATTGAATTGGTGCATTTGTTTACTGCAAAAAGGTCATCAGAGATAGAAAAGTTGAGAAACATCCTAGAAAAACCACTAAAAATGACGTTTAGAAAAACAACCCTCATACATACAAAAAACACACCACAAATGACATACAAGGAAGCACTCTCCTCCACCACCAGACTTAGTTGTTAAAACGACAGTGTGAAGTGACCGTCGTCCTTCATCCTTACAATCCATTAGCACCACCATCACCAGCCATCACAATGACCGGTAAAGAACACCCTCAAGCGTCACCACAACGACCGTCCACACACCACCATCCTGTACACAAAATTCGAACACAAGGGAAGCGTCCCCAGTGAGCTGGAGCGCAAGTGACGCAATGGCTGCAACATTCGCTATAAGAATATTTAAGATTATAAGTGTTTCGTAAATTTGACAACCGCACCTACCTCAGGCGGCCTCGCCAATGCAGCTCAGTAGAGATAAATAAGTTTTAAGAAGAAGTGATTCCACTCGGTGGTTCTCGACGTTCATGTCTGTTCATACTGTTCATGAACGAATTACTGTTTCGTTCATGAGTACTCACCTTTACAATATGAGCATCGCACGAGTTCCAGTTTGAGGCTTAGATTTATTTTCAGGTTACAAGGTGAAATTGCCATTCAGTAAGAGTTATAAGAATAGCTCGGGAATCCTACCAATCGTCCGAGGGTAGGTAAGTCCCTAAGATGGGTTGAAGCACAGTTCCCTTCAGCACACCCCCACCCCTCCCCCCTTTCCAGAAATTGGTGGTAAACCTAGGAATTAGTTCGGATCAGCGTCCCAGGCCACATTGATGTGCCGCCTATTCAGGCATATCGTGTTTCAATCTTCCTTTCCCAAGGAAGAACTCAGCCCCGGGGTATCGAACCGGGGACCTCCTGACGAAGAGGTGAGCGCGCTACCCCTGCGGTATGCAGCACTCAAGGTGTCTGTAAGGCGCGGCCATTTATTGTGTATCGGATATTTGAAGAAATTCTTGAGTAACGCCTCCGAGTCAACCAGAATTGCATGGTTTGCAGAACAGCATATCGGCATTGCACTAAAATGAAGCAACGATATTGGCTTTCGTTTCAGTATCCATCCATCCCTAATGAGAAAGAATGCCTTGTATTTTGTAACGGTATTGGTATTTGTTTCAGTATCCGTTCATCCCTAATGAGGAAGAATGCCTTGTACTCTTTGGAATAAGTTGAAGCACCTCGACCAGTGCCACACCGATGAGCCGCTTTATAGAAATGTCGAGCGAAATCTCCGTTCCCAAGTGGAGCAGTCTGGCCGGAATCAGGACCTACTGAACAAGAGGCTGGCACACTACAACTACGCTACGGACCCTGAGCTTACACTAATAATAAACTTTGAATTTACTGTCTTTCAAAGTGGACATTTGGAGCGCGAAGCATTGCGTACTCAAGACGAGACCGTGACCGCTGTTGGCGGACTGAGAAAAACAGAACACGGAAGCTACACATAAACAATCATTCTGAAATTATTGAAACGAGAAAATGATGCGCCGTTACTTTTATTGAGAAAAATTAAGAAGAATTAATTTCAAGTAAGACGCTTAGAAACGTTTCAAAAGTACAAACAGCGAATCTCTAAAAGGTTTACAACGTCAATACATGCTAAACTGAAACAAAAGTAATAGTAACATGAAAATTTTAAAATAACGATACACCTATTAACATGAAATATCTACAAGGCTTCTAAGGTCACACTAATTGTGCTTGAATAGTATTTTAAATTCTATTAAAAACGAGCTCGCTAGAAAAAATCATAACATTTCAAAAAGAGAACACTTAAAACTTCAATTCAGAGTAAGCGTTTTGCACAGGAAACGCGTACTGGCTATATATGGTGCAGCATTGAACTTATGGTGAGCTGAGCTAAGCAGATTTAACAACATATTATGAGCGTAGGCCAAGAGCTTTGCATTAACCGAAGTAGAGCTCGGAAGCAAATAAGCTACAGGATTAGAGGCCCCTAGAATCATGCAGCACCAAGCGTCATACACAGGGTGGCCCTCAAAAAACAGGAACCAAAATGAAATACAATTGAAAACTATTTGCTAGATTTTTATTGTTTCCACTTTATTCTTCGTTGAACGCTGTCTAACGAATGCTATACGTTTTGATGAAATGTCTTCAAAAATATTTACTTGCAATTTCTCTACTGAAGACTCTCAGAAACGTGTTTGCGCAGGAAAGTGTGCAAGTCCCAATTTAAATTTATTTTAAGTTTTAGAAAAGAAGTCCTTACAACCACTATGTAGTAAATAATTTCATTAGAAATATTGTGAACATGTTTTAAGCTCCAATTCCTTCCACATGTCGTCCGCTTCTGTCCACGCACTTTTGAGCTCTTGATCGCATTGATGAACAACTCGTTTAAACTGTCGATCATTTTTTAGTACATTGAATTCGTTAGATGTTCTTTCTTTCAATTTTTCAGTGTCTCAAGGAGATCTAGAGTATACTTCCGTTCTTAAGTGTCCCCATAGAAAATAACCACACGGTGTTAGATCTGGGGATCTTGGGATCCCCAGATTTCAGGCTCCGTTTCCAGGTACACCGCGTGTAGCGCAAACGAGTTCCGTATACCACTGTCATCCCCAAACGCTCCCGTCTGGAGAGTGAGCCAATAGAAAAAAAGAATACATGTACCTCTATTTCTTGCTGAGATGCAACGGTTTAAAGTTGCCAAACTTCGATGCAAAATACTGGCGTTTTTAAAAAAGTGGCGCCAGGTAACGTGAGTCTCTAGAGACCTCGTTTGCTCCCGGTTGCACCAAACAGAAAACAACAAACAAGAAGTCAATCAAACGTTTCCTGCATCAACTGACGTGTTACGCTAAAAAATTATTCAAAATATATTCAAAAACACGATGAACTGTAGAATTTATTCCCAACGAATTTATAACATTTTACGGCATTTTTACCATGAATATCAAAATATTATGGATGATTTCACATGAGGACACAGTTTCAAGATTCAATTCAATTGGATCATTGGACGGAAGACTAGCAAAACTTAAAATAATCAACGAGCAGTAACCGTTACTAGCTTGCCGGTTACAAGAGTGCAAAGTTGAGCTTCAAAGAACAAGACACAAAATTGGAATCCTAAGCTCACAATTCCACCTTTTCCGAAGCACGTCAGTCATACGAGACTTAGTATCCTTACATCGTCTTCTTCTTGCATTCTGTGCTCTATCGCTGTACTGTAAACAAAGAAATTTGTATTCATTGCTTCCCTAGTGACACTAACACCATTACTATCCTTGATAGTAGGAAGTACAGAGGTCGAACGAGTGCCCTTAACACCTTCACGCGCACATCGGTGTCACCAAGTACAAAAACGTGTATAGCCTGCATTATTTTGTGCACGTACCAAAGAAGTATGACGAACCACACCGACCTTGATCCACTGTAATGGATATGGATAAATGAGAGGTTAAGCCAGTGGTTCTCAAACACGGTGGCGCAGCACACTAGTGTGCAACGAGACCAAATTTAGTGTGCCGCAAAAAAAAAACGTCACGAAAATCTACGTATACCTTTCATAAAGTTTAAAAATAATTTCCTCCCAAATCCCGAAGAATGTTAATGATAATTCAAAATGTTAAATTTTAGTGAGTTACAAGTTCAGGTTACGCACCGGAATCGGTGCCAGGAACACTAAATTATACCGTAGTTATTGCTTAACATTTTGGATCTCAGTATGGCATTTTATTGTCATAATTATATGGAACGCATACATTCATAACCTTTATTTCGAGAACTATATTTACTTCAATGTGCGAGCTTTTCGTTCATGTCACATCAATAATTTTCGTTTAACTTTGATCAAATTCAGATTACTTGCTTGCTATCATTTTACCTTCACTATCAAATGTGAATTAGACAATAAAACAAGGCAACTAAGAGCTTTTATCTGCATATAAGCCAAATATTACGAATACCGCAAGTTCAAAATTTTTTCAATATTTCTTCAACCATATTTTAAAGCTGAACGAAGCAATTAAAGAGCTTGCGCAGGGGGGTGACTGCCAGCGTTGTGCTGCCACCTAATTAGTTCATCACTGCCTGTTATGGAGTACGTGAGTGACATTGAGTGTTAACAGTATTGTAATATAACACCCCTCCCAATAACAATGGATAAGTTCATAAGAAGAAAAGTACTGAGTGACGATTATGAGTCCACTAACAGCAAGCAAATGACAAAACCCTTCAACTCAAGAGCAAAAAAATCTGAAGTTCACCACGACTGAAGATGCAAGGATGAATATTTGCAGTTAGGATTTTCTCAGACTGGATCAGTAGAGCAGCCAAGTCCATTATGTGTTGTTTGTGGCGAAACATTTCCCAATGAATCGATGGTACTCAGTAAATTAGAAAGACATTTCACTATTAAACATTCCTATCTCAAAAATAAAGATGTTACCTATTTTCAAAGATTGTTAGATCAGCAAACAAAGCAATAAACCCTTTTCCAAAAAACTTTGAACGTATCCGAAAGAGTTCAACTTGCATCCATCAAAGTGGCAGAACTGATGGCAATGGAATCTAAACCTCATACTCCTTGCTAAGTTAGTTATTTTGGCCGCTTGTAGGAAGATGGTTAAATGCATGTTAGGAGAAAAAGCTGAAACGGAAATGAACAAATTACCCCTATCAAATGATACAAGAATAAGGAGAATTTCAGACAAATTTCAGAATTTCAGATTCAGATCAACGAACATTGAAACTAAAGCACAGAGCTTAATGAAAGTATCAAAATTTGCATTAATAGTTGATGAATCGACTGACATGAGCAACAGTGCTCAGTTGCTAGTTTTTGTGCGTTTCGTTCATGGAGATGAAATCATCAATTAGTTTTTGTGTTGCAAGGAGATGCAAACAACTTGTATAGGTGAGGATATTTTTGACGTTGTGACAAGCTATCTTGAAGAAATTAATTTGAGATGGAAGTCTTGCGTTGACATTTGCTCTGATGGAGCACCCTGTATGGATGGCAGTATCAAAGGCTTCACTTCAGCAGTACAGAAAGAAAATCGAGACGTCATTCGTACACATTACATTTTACATCGAGAAGTTCTAGTTTCAAAAGTATCACAGGAAGATTTGAAGGAGGTGTTGCCACACAAGCTATTAGTCAATTATAAAATAGTCAATTATATTAAAAGTAAGCCATTGAAGTCGAGTGTGTTTGACGTATTGTCCAAAGACATGGATTCTAATCATGCTCGCTTATTTATGCACACCGAAGCTTTCGATGGTTATCGAAAGGTTAAGTCTTAGCTCGTGTTCATGATTTACACAAGGAATTGATTGCATTTTTTGGAAAAGAAAAGATTGAACGATTTTGTACTTATCTCAAATGTGATTTTTGGATGTCTAAAATGGAATATGTGACTGATATATTCTGTCATCTNCAACGGATAAATTGGTATCTCTCAAAAAAAATTGATATTTGGAAAGTCAGAGTCGAAAAAGGTGAAACCGATATGTTCCCTACGATGCCTAGCAACTTCAAAAAGAAAATGAACTCTTACATAGTAAAACATTTGTCTACACTCGGAGTAAGCAGTAACCATTATTTTCCATCATTGAACACAGAGAAGTACGACTGGATTCGAAATCCGTCATTGATTTTCCTCATAATGAAGAATTTCAATTACATGAAGAAAAAGAATTAGAAAGTATTTCAAGTGACTGCAGCTTGAAAATAACACATTCTGCGGTCCCTATGCCTACCTTTTGGATATCCGCAAAAAAAGAATTTCCAGCCTTATCAGATAAAGCCCTGGCAGTCCGCTTGCAATTTTCCACTTCTTATTTGTGTGAATTAGGGTTCTTTACATTGCACAGTATTGAAATAAAAAGAAAGAAAGACTCCTCTGAGGAAGAAATGCGAATGTTCTTGTCCCATGTACGCCCAAGCATTGAAGAGGTAGCAAAACAGCACTAAGCACACGTTTCACATTAATAACGGCAAGAGAAAACAACCAGCACTAAAAATTTTAAACAAAATTAAAAGGTAAGGTTTGTTATTCGCATTTAAAATTTTCCCCTTTGAGACTTAGATCTTTTAAAAATGTAGCTATAGTATAATATTTTCTATAGTTCACACTAAGTTTGCGGTATGTGTGCCGATACGTTTTCAATGGTTGATAAATGTGCCGCGAGTTACAAAAGGTTGAGAAACACTGGCGTAGTCGTTCAAATGAGCTTCGCCCCAGAGAGCGAACGAGCTGGAAGATTAGACAAGCGTAGTCAGCCTGGTGCCAGAATGGGACAGCTCTGCGTTTTATTCTTAAATCCACAAATCTATGACTCGACAAATCCGCGCCCTTCAGCATTCTGTGGACTTACTAAATAAATATACAGCCACTCACTTTAGAATTGTCAGTGAACACGAGGAAAAACAAGCCCGATAAAGTTCTTCACCGAACATCAAGGAATGACACAATACCCGTAACTGTTGCCCAGTCCTGTCCCAGTCCGTACTGAAATTGAAAGTGTTTATAAAAATCTTATCGCATTTTATTCTATGACGAATATTTCTATTGTTAAAATTCAGATTTCGTTTGTGACCAATCGTATTTCATTTGTGACAGTTCAAATTTCGTTTATGATAATTCAATTTCGTTTGTGACAGATCACAGTTCACGAGCAATAAATCAGAATTTGTTTTTGACTAATAAAATTTCATTTGAGACAAATCAGTTATCCCTTGTAACACATTAAATTCTGTTTGCGACAAATTGACTTAGAAATTGTATAGAACTACCTGACCTTTCCTGTCAAGTGCTCACAGCAGTGATCCTGACGTTGCTGTCAAGTTAGAATTTTATCATTTTCGTGAGATTTTTAAGCTTAAAAGTCTACTTCTTTAGAAACAAGAGTTTTCAGCACTTTGGGGTTTTTCCTCAGGACGACTGTCATTAGTATTCCAATCTTACGCTGCTTAGGCTGACCGAGCTGAGCCAGGTTTCATCTACTGTAGCTGTCAAATTTGTGTTTCCGCGCTGATGACTGGGAAAAGAAGGTACACAAAGTACTTGGGGGGTCGATTCTGTCATATGAGGCCCTGCTTCTGAGTTTAATAGACCTATGGCCAGGTGACATTTTCAACTCTCATTTTGAGCGGATGAAATGCAGGTTGATAGGTTTTTCAATAGTTTGCGGAACTTGCAGTGTTATGACATTGGTAGCGATTGGAAACATTCTTGATGTTTTTATCCGTGGCGTTTTCACTACGCAGTCATTCTCCTATCTTTTTATTCTTTTTTAATTTTCAAGGGGCTCACCATTTTAAAATTTATTATAGGAATCACGGCAATATTCAGAATAGTCTCTGAAGTTCGCATGATGTCAATGGTTAAGAATCCTTGTTCTGTCAATAGAATATTCACTTGATTCGTTGTTTCTTGGTATCTTACTAAAAATGAAGCCTCAGTAAAACTCATTCACTTGGTGAGCTTACATTTACGTATAATAATTGTTACTTCTGTCACCAAAATTTGTTACCCCTATGCTCTAGCTAGAATATTCTGCCAATGCTATTGAACATGAAAGTGTAGAATCGGGCAGCTGTGGCAAGTCACCCGTTAATTTTCCGAGAAGCAAGCTTAGTTCAAATTGAAAATGATGTTTCATCATAACACGTGTTCTTCCCAGAAGAGTTTTGGATTAAGCATTTTTCATTCCAAACACGATCCTATTTGAACACGTGTGTGAATCTATAATTCAATATGAAACTCAAGGCTCGCGGCCCGCGGGCATTGATTTTTGTGTTGTACTCTAATTCAGTTACATATGAGTCATGAGGGATGCGTGGAAAATTACTTCGATAGTTTACCAGGAGTAAAACGTAGGATATGAAAGCATACAATAGTTTAATGAAACGCTGAAATGAAGAGGTTCGGAAATAATATTTTGACATACGTTATGTTAAATTTAACATCGGAAAATGGTTACACATTAAGTTAATTTTGACACGCGACGCAGGAGTAATGGCTTTCATTTTCGCATGTTTTCTGTCAAGAGATATGTTATACTTAGCTTTAGTGCTCCAATGTTGAATTCAATGGTTTGTTTTAGTTGTACATTTAAGCAGGCAATTTTTTGAGTACGTATTCATTTATTTCCAAACTTCTTTACAAATAAAAGTTGAAGACCTAATAACAAACACGTTGATGGGAACTCAGTTTTTCTGTGTTCCTGTCTCTCTCTACATTACTGGTGGTTTTCGCATAGTTTGAGCGTGGCTTCAAATAAGGCTAAGAATGTTCCTACGTAAACGTTGTTAGAATTTTGCCTACTTTTTGCAACACTTATTCGTTAAATGATTGACTCACTCAATACTGTTAGTATTACCTATAGTAATTCAGGCTAAATTTAAAGATAAAGTCAGTCTTTCCTCACCTTGATAACTTGAGAGTGAATCTGGATCCTAAGGTTAGGACGATGCAGATTGGGTTGAAGGTAGGCTTCAGATGCGGAGTGCCGCTGGCCGTCCTTAATGGTCATGTCCGTTGGAGTGTAACCTGCCCAATTTATTTTCTTGAACATTGTTACCCGGTTTTCAAGAACTAATATTTTTACATTTATGGCTACTTAATATTCTCTAGAATATCCCTGCGTTATCAATGAGCTTCAATGGGATGATTTCGTTGCCTATAATTTATATCAAAATTTTTATCATGGGTTACTGGCAGAAATAGGTATATGAACCAACACACTATCTAAATAACTGTGAATGAAATAATGATGAAAAAGTAGCATTGAAGAAAACCACACAACATCAAATCTTCCTAAGGAAGTAAATAAACCTGGATGTATTAAAAACATTAAAGATACGTAGATCAGACGTTTGAACTCTCTTTCCTCTGGGAGAGCACCGAATAGGATCCATCAACAATATTTGTTCAACTAAATTTTCAGTTTCGTATTTACAGCAGACGCTATTGGTATTTACATTCTTTCTGTACTTCGGCTCTCGGCTACTTTTACCTTTTGTCACCGAATGGATTGGTTTTTCGTTCCGGCGGGTCTTAAACATTGGAAAATAAACTGTGTAGATATTCAGAAGGTAATTCACAGTTAATTGCAACTCTTAAATATCAAAGGGTCTTCTATAACTTTATAAAAAGCCTTCGAGCGCTAGACGACGGAATTATACGAATAACGCACGGTATTTTCACCGAATTTGGTCCATGGAATGGGAATGACCTGAAACGCTTTGATGATATAGAAAAAAATCATCCTGGTCCAACATAGGCCACACAGCTTAGTCTTCTCTGAGAATATTTGGGCTTAATGGTGGCGGCAAAGAGTCTTTCACCAAAAATTCACTACAATTAAATTTGTACCGCCGTTCAATCATAATGTAGATGTGACGTGGAGCCCCGTTTGGTGTGGACATAATGGTAAATCTTCAAAAGTGTTAGCTGATGTTAAACTTTTCATAGCGCATCGATAGATTACTTTAATGTTTTCAATTCCCATATCAATGAAAACTTACAGAGATTTTGAATCATTTGATGCCAGCTACAAATGACATCACGACCCTGATGTGCTTTTTATTGCCTCGATTGTATCATTACCCTTCCCAGAATTGGCATGTAAAGTAGAGGCTCAACTTCAGTCATTGTGATAGTTCATCTTGTGCCGGCTGTGCGTCCTGTGCGCTCGCTCAACTTGGACTACCCAAGCAAGTAGAGTATAGAAACACAACAAAGTTGGAAGGAAGACACGAACTCAAAGATTGTAAAGGTGCACTTTCTTCCAGAAAACAACCCATTTAATTCAAATCAACGCTGTAGGCATCTGTAAAATAAAAAATTACCTCAAATACCTCCGTATCTTCACCCCGTATAAGACTATCAGGTGTAGACAAATAACACAGGCATAAATTATATTTCAATCGCAATGGATCTTGGAGACCAATGGTATTTACACTTCGTGTAACGCTCAACTGCACACTCGGTGTTTCGAAATGTTTCAGTATAATGCACGGTATCGAAGTGACCTTAAATGCAACAAGAGTTCTCACGAGGGGTAATAAATTCCAATAAATTCTTAACAAATTTGCAATGCGATCGATGCAGTGTATATGTACGAAGTTATATTGATTAATGTGTTATGGTTCGTTTTATAATGTTAACGCTTTATTCTAAGAGTGAGCATCCGCCAAGAAAAACACGTTCGACAGCTAATGGATGTAAGAACATTAAAGCCGTATAGAAGGAAGCATAACACAAAGTATAGGAAGGACAAAGGGAAGAGAAGAAACATAAACCAGAGGGAGCTCAGAAATTACGTAGGCAGGTAAATTCCCATCATGGAGCCATATTTGAAGGTTTTGGGCTTGGACCTGTATCCAGAAACCCTCGGTGCAAGGTTCCTAAAGAGGTGGCAAAAAGTGTGAATCCCATCGCCAAACCCATTCTATGCGAACATATCCTACGAGGAGATGCGCATCGTCTGGGTTAAAAAATACGTAAAAACAAACTTTAGCAATGTATTTTTTTGTGAATGAGGCCCTATTTATGTTTGATTGTATCAATGGATGAGCCAATATGTGCATTGTTCATGGAGCCTCTCGATCGTCCTGGTTGCTTTCGACTACAACAAAGTGTTGGCGGTGGGATGACGTTTTGGGTAGGGATCATTGGTAACGAACTGCTAGGACCATTTCAAGAGTTAGAAAGTGTTAATATTATCAGCAAAATCTACGTCTGGTTTCTAGATTCATTCTTGTCACCATGGTTAGATGATTTCAATGTCAGCTGATATTTATGCATGACAATGCTATACAGTATCTCATTCAGTTAAGGCTACCATTTCATTCCTGAAGAGCCTAACCATGAAAGGAGAAGATCTCATGACTTGGCTTGAAACGAGAGGCTTATGAGGGAGGTGCTCAGTTTACATTGAAGGGGATCCTGTGAGAAAAGATCAAAAGTACCGCTTGGTCAATAATAGCTGCTCAGATTAGTCGATTGCTCTCATATAAACTTCTGTTATGCTGATAACTGGTGTTACTCATACATTGAAGGAAAGCATACTTGAAAATTCATTGATCTGACCACAAAAGCAAAGTTCCAGCATTAAATTCTTTTTTTTTGTCCTGAAGACATGGGAATTTATGGTTTTAACCCAGGAACAAGGCGTGAGTTAAATTTTATTATCCAGTGTATTTTATTACTAACTATTTAATTAACTCGGAAGAGGAAAGAGCAATACATGCAGTTTATTACAGCTGTGCGTGGGAGTTAATCAGTACAAGTTAGATGTAAGACGGTTCTTACCAATAGGTTGCTCCGAGTTGAAGTCCGTTTCATTGAGACCAAGTTCTTTCCCCGCAGCTATGTAGTACTTTGTGAACGGGTGTTCCCATCTGAAGCTCTCGATGGATACGGGTCCTCCCGTACCGTGGTACTTGGCTGTAACAAACTCGGCGTTACAGAATAGAGTAACCTGTAAGCATCCCTAAACCCAAGGTCACATTATGAAACTCTTTCAATCACGAACACACTTAAACGCGAACAAAAGAACGAAGTCTTATGAATGATGTCCAGACTGTGCATTCGGCCGCATGAAGTTGTACGAGTGCAGAATGTAAACAAACAACACTGCTACTTGAACACGTGAATTGAGTTGATATTTGCTTGTGTTTAATCTTATTTCTTGGGAAGTGTTAATCATGTTGGCATTATTTTTATATATAAGTTATGACATTTTTACCCGTGTTTGAAAAATCTGAAGCCTCCATTGCCAGCTACTATTTATCCTATATTAACTAATCCTTAATTTGAATAGGCTCATATAACAATAGCAAGCTGTTATCAAACGAATAAATTGCCAAAATAATCGTTTTTCATAAAATCACGTATTCATTAGCTTAATGGCCATGATACGCTAATAACGTGTGTGGCAATAAATTATTTCAAATGATGTCAAGAGAAAAATACAGTCAAATCAATTTAACAAAAAACTACGAGCATAAATGAAAAACACGAAGTTTTTGTTGATAAATTCATCAGTTGAAACAGTTCCCGAGTCATTACCGCATCTAAAATACATAAACAAGAACTAAGAAGTTCACTGTTTTCTACGAAAGATTGTGTTTGGAGTTTTCCAACCCGTTGGAGAACACAAATATACCGAAATCTGCCAGCCCACAAGGTGTGTTCATGTTTGAGGAAAGTTGAAAAACACGAAATTCGCTCCAAAGATTGATAGTGTGGACGGGCCTAGACGCCCTAAACAGCTCCTCCATTGCAAAAAGTTTGAAGATTGGAATTCGTGACTTCAATCTAAAGGCTTGAATTTACAAGATTAGGGCAGAAATTAGCTTTTTCAGTCATTTTTCCTTGTTTTTAAGAACAATGATTGGAAATGCGGAGAAGACTGGGCGAGGCTACAAAGGGCACTTGTCTACAAGCAAACTTTGCTCTCATTCGCTACCTTCGAAAATATTACGGCATGAGACTTGTGTAGGAACCCATCAATGGACCATTCGGCTCACTCCTTTTGCTATTTTATATTTCTATCCTAACATAATGGGAAGCTGCTTCGTAAATAATCAGTAGACAAAAACTGCCAAGTCACTTAAAAAGAAAAAAAAAAGGAAAATCGTTTATTCCGAAATCAGTCACATAAAAAGTATACAACATTCGGTTTTTTAATTAGTAAAATTACAGCCTTAACATTAAAACATGAAAGTCTCGCTGGAACTTCTAATTTGGATTTGTATGCCTACAATCTTAAAATTACATCAGCAATGCGATAAATCCCTTTCAAAAAGACTACTGCAGGGAAATTTACCTACAACCAGTTGGAAGAACTTCAATTTATTTACATTACGCTGTATCAGTATGTTGTAATTCACACTTAAATATTCCAATTTTTTCATACTATTTTATATTTTCTGTTATATCGTTCTGAGTACTGGAAAAATTTATCTGTACCTAAATTGGTCACGAATGACTGCATAGGATTAGGAAAAGTTTCGTCTAATTTGATTGTAACACGAATTTATTAAAAAAAATTCTCAGTTTGCTGAAATTGATACACTTTTTCTATTATTGATACCTGATATATAAATTCCAATAAAAAAGTAGACTCTTCAATGTTCGAGTACTGTACACCTACCGACAGGGTTTGGAATATCGTCTTAAATCTTATACACTAATACTATCCTTCATAGAAAACGATACAATATATTTTTAATTTACTTACAAAATTTCTCAGCGTGCTTTCCTTTATAGTCCTCAAGTTTCCTGAAGAATGGCAGCACAGAGTCGTAATCCCAGCCAGAATTCCCCATGGCCCCCCAACGGTCGAAGTCCATTCTATTGCCTCGTATGTATATCATGGCATTAATGGCGCTGGAACCCCCGATCATTTTTCCTTTTGCTAAATGAAGAATCTGGGAGAAACAATCGTACTGTGAAAACGTGACTGTTAACTGGGCTCACAAGCCAAGTGAGGAAACCAACTCGTTTCTGGTGGTTATGAACTGGCATACCTGAGTCTCGAGGCTGCGCGATGTCCGTCGCATAAGCGAGAACTCTGAACCAAGACAAGTGATGGTGAAAATAAAAGCTCCATCGTGTACGAGCACATGCGGAATTCCTAAAACCCATGCCATGGAGCTCGTTGATTCCTCATTGTTTTCCGACACGCCAAATAAAATTTCGTAGCTATATTTCGTGTTGTATTCTTTAATTTTTAATTTTTATTGAATGGATCGTGTATTGATGATTGAACATGAGAAAATGTTTCTCGAAACAGTTTAGAAAGCTAGGAACGAAGAATGCATGTCATTAGGCAAAAATACTTTGAATGTATGATTTCTATTTTCAACAACACGTTGACGTGATGCAAAATTTTATATTCTCGTAGCCATTTAGTACGAAACATTTAGTCTCTCCATGTTCTGCAACATGTCGTTTGAAAAGGTATAGCGATCGGTCTAGATGAACTGTAGGAAATCTATCACGCATCGTTAAATGTTAGTAGTAATGCAATCCGAAGTGAATAAAAACTAAGTTTCAGTGAAAAGCCAACTGACGAACAAGCATAGATAGCCACCAGCCCTGAACTACTGCTTGCAGGATATTTTAAGGGCATAGTATTTCACTTGCTATATAGCAGACCTCTTTGCATCAGTGAGCAAAGGACTATATCTTGATAGTGAACTTGCTTCAAAGGAGATAATTAAGAAAATACAAATGCCTAAATTCTTTAAACGAGGCATCATGTACAATGATATATGAAAAAAAATATTTCTGCCATAATAGATGAAGTCACTCAAATTGATCTGAAATAAAAACATTTTATTCACTCAAATTTTCGATACCTTGATCATAATAGGAAACATGTAGTTGATTCGCTGATAGAAACTGTTGTTATCGGAGATGAAGCAGACCAAAAGTTTCACATAGCTTTGAAAACTCTGTTGCAGAGTATATACGAGCTTGTTTCTCTAAAGAACATCACACACTTGGGTAGAAGTACCGGTGTGTCCAGATACCTAGTTGATTTCCAATATTATTGAAAGATGATGTTCCAAATGATTTTTATTTTATGTGTTGTGTACGTCACCACTTTGTCACATGCGCCAACAAGGCAGTGAGTGCTAACAATTATGTTTCTAATCTGTCCTAGGTATTATTTCTTATGTTCTCTCGCAGTACTAAACGACCAAAAGATTTTGCACTTACCACGATGCTGGGAATATAACTAAACAAAAAAATTCTGAGATTTGCTAAATCTAGATAAATGTCATAAGTGAAAACTATATCAGATGTATTAAAACAACGTGATACATCTATTTCTTTCAAAATGAGTCACTGGCTGAATTTGGAAAACATTTTGGAAGACATTTATTTTCCACAACTAATCTATATCAAATACAGGTTTACAATCAAACGAGGAATGACGAAGAACCGGGATCAGGATATATACCACATGTGGACCCGAATAAGCTACAAGGCTTCTAGGGTTATTTCTCGGTTATTTTATTGAATTTAAAATTTGGATGAACCACTTTCTTTTAGATTGATCCCAACTAAAAACAGCAGTGACAAAAGTGAAGAATATATACAAGTACACTGATTGAATCATTCAACATTGTAAAGAAAATATAAAAAAATTAGCTGAACTGTAAAACAATGGCAATGCAGTTTTTCCTTCAGTACTCATATATCTTCCGCAGAGTCAATGCGTTTGATTTAGATATTAAGTTGAGCATTTTTACCTTCACCAACTGTGCAGAAATGTATCTTCCGAATGCTAAAATAAACTCGGTTATTTCATTAAATTTGAAATTTTGGAAGAACCAATTTCTTTCAGATTGATCCCAACTAAAAACAGCAGTAACAAAAGTGAAGAATGCATACGAGTACCCTGATAGAAGAGCTATTTCTCATCTCCTGAGATACAAGGCCATCAGCGGCAAGAGATTTTCTTTAAAATCTGTTGGCTACAAATTCATGCGACTGAAACTCTTTTTCGGTAACAATGTTGTTAATGTAACGGATTGAGGCCTATTACACCCGATGTGAGCAGTAAACCAACCTTCTCAGTGAAGCTCTTCATTGCATATTTTTGTGGCTCAATCGCGTAGTTGTACAAGTACGTATCACCGGTCACATGACCGTACCAGTTGAAGGCGGGGATCTTGCTCATGGGAGGTGGTTGTCCTCCTGCTTCGAGGACCAGTACGCTCCAGCCAGGCTGTTCGGACAAGCGGGACGCCACCACACTACCTGCGGAGCCTGATCCAACTGTGGAAAAAACGTTACCTTTTTGGTATAACATAATGTATGCACGTATCACGTTCAAAACTTGTTCTGCGTACCACTCCTAGCCTTAGAAGTAGCGGATTTGTAATACTTGTAGCACTGAGCTTTCATCGATTTACATTGATAGCCCTGGCAACATGCGCTACAATTTATTATACGTTAAAGCTAAATAAAGTGCGCAACTAAACAAACCGGTCGCTATCGTATCATGTCACAATGAAGTGTATTGAAGAAAGCTAAGTTAAAAATTAAATGAACATTCAATTTTCTAATCAAGCGAAAATTATACAAGTTAAACTTGTAGCTATGACATCCAAACGTTATCAACCTATCATCATAGGGGAAAAAGAATTGCAAATAGCTTTTAGACAAATTATCTTAAAAATTTTGAGCCACACAGCGAATTTTCTTCGAATTTTGAAGAAATAAATTTAGTTGAAGACCTTTCAAGTTAGTGTTTCATCATACAAGTATCTGAACGCAGTGTCGTATCACATCGATTGAAACTTGGTTATCTTTGTATTCCCTGACATGGTAAACAAACAAATGTTTCGTAAATTATGCTCAGATTCTTCTAATTTCAATGTATGTAGAAGGCCAAACGTGGCACTAATTCAAACTAGTTTTATTCAATACAGTTTGTTGGCGTCTGAACACATGCTTAGGTAGAGTGGCTTTATGTTCATGGAGTGCCTTTATGTTCTTGACTGTTTCCAGTCACTTTATCTCCTAAAGAAAACGTTTTGTTCTCAATAAAAAATAATTGATACCGATGTTCCATCCAAACGCTTTCGGTGTTTCTGAGTATTCTCGATTATTTTCAGATTTTTAATACGTGAACAACAAACTACTCATACTTCTAGAAGTATAATGTTTTTATTTTCGGTATTTTTGACACACTCATTTAAAAAAAACTGATAGTAATAAGTTTTTTAAATGTTTTCTTTAACTCATTTTCTGCCATTTTTAGGGTTACAAAAAGAAAATACACTCAATATTTTATTTTTCAGCTTCTTGATATGCAATTGTATGGACGTTACATTGAGGCTGTTAGAACAGTGAGGAAAGAAGAAAGAGTCTGGACCAAGACCATCAACCGAAATCGTACAATATTGAACTAAAAAATTAAATTTTAAAGTAACAGTTTTTCTTCATAACCGAATTGGAATTTCAAAATTTAGAATTAGGATTTTGTGAGTAATATGTAGACTGGTTAGAGTTCCGCTTCGAACGAGGATATTATTGTCTCATGTTGTTACTTACATTTAGGTTTGTTTTTTCGAGAGGTTTCATGTAAGGATTCGTAATTCGCTTACTACTTATAACTTATTACGGTAGTGAACGCACCCAGTCAAAAATGACAGGATTTACTATAAGGGTATTTATTCTTAAAAGGGATGATATTTTCACTGTAAAGCGCGTCTCTCTGACTCTCTCTCTCAGCCATCGGAAATCTGTTGCTGGATGTAGGCCTTCGTACGAGCTTCCCATTTCTGCCCATCGTTTGCCAGGGTTAACCAATGTCTTTGGAATAGGTTCAGATAGTCACGCCACCCTGTCTTCTGGCGACCTCGACATCTCGCGTGTCCTCTTGGAGTACACTCCGTGATTCGAGTCCCCAGCGATTGTCTGTTCTTCTCGACGAGTGACCTGCCCAGTTCCGTCGGAACTTACTGACCGTTTCGAAAATATTTCTGAATCTGATTTTTTCTCGTATCCATCGCACATTTTTTTGTTCTCGCCACGTGATATTGAGCATGATCCGTTGGTGGGCTCTTTCCATTGTTCTCAGTTTGAGAGTTTATTTTTTCGTCTAGTTCTACATTTCTGCTCTATAGGTGATTGTAACTAAAATGCATTGATAATAGACTCACCTTCTGAAGAAAATCGGAATGTCTTTGTTTTCAAGGACGGAACTTGCTCTGCCAATAACTTGCCAGCCTAAAGTGTGTCAGCATTTAATTTCCCGTTTTTTTGAGGTAGAATCCATGGAGATGGGTTGACCAAGGTATGTAGATGAAGATGTCAACCTCCTCGATAGTATGTATTGTTTCCGACGTTGAAGTTAGTCTCGTGTTCTACCCTTTCGTTGCGCACAACATCGGTCTTCCTTGAGCTCATGATCAATTCGACTTCCACGCTAGATTCACTGAGCTCTCCCAGCATTTTCTGCAATTTCTCGCGGCTGAGGGAAAAACCATGAAGTCATCGGCGAATCTGAGGTGTCTGAGGCAACCGCCATCTGTTTAAATAACCTTGAACCCAGACTCCAACCTGCTGCCCTCCTCTCCTTTATGGAAAACTTCGCGATTGAACAATACGTGACAGTC
>VOMN01102515.1:0-17730 GCA_014899125.1 Orchestia grillus
GATGGGAAGATGTAATTAATAAAAATGGTGACTATGTTGAAGACTGAATAGATATATTTTTGACAGAATTTTGACTTTATTTCAAATTAAAAAAATGGGCAGAACTTCTGTTATATCCTTATAGTACTTACAAAAAAACGTAAATGAAAAAATGCGCCATGTATGGAAATTGCAAACCTCTACTCCGCCAAAATGTCACAACTAACCCACCCACAGTCGCTCAATTAGACACGAATATTACGGCGGATTTGAAAAACGTTAACTGAGCTTTGTCCAAAATAATCTCGTCGAGATTAGAAACAAGTGAGGTCTATCACCGACATTTCAGCGACTTGCCTCACACCACAACCCCTGTGTAAGAGTTTTGAAAACAGCAAGTCACTCGCATGAGAAAAGAAACAATCTACCACATGAACATACACTCCCTCTCTCCACACAATCTTAAAAAAAGGCGCCAAGGAGCACAATAAGACGAAGAGTAGTCTCCGATTTGCACTAACAAGGAAATATCGCAATCCAGTGAGCCACAAGTCCTCAAGAAAACTGAGCTACGTAAAAGAACAAGAATTTAAAGGGAAACTGACCTGAAAAATGGCATTCGCCGGGACACAATGGGAGAGAAGCTCGTACAGCCTCGAGCGCACTTCAAAGAGCCTGTTCGGGCTCTGCTCAGAGACGATCATGTTGGCGGTGGTGCGGATGAACACCTCCCAGTCTGGCAACGATACCTCCTGGTTGCTGCTAAACGGGTAGCTGCACACAAAAATACAAATTAGTTTTACTAATTACCTATAAACTTCTTAAGTAATTAGATAGATTATTCGTTAAATGAAAGCTCCCTATCCACACGGAATGCGATATAAAGAGAGTGAAGAAAAGACAGGACCATTGAATATGGAATTTAATATGGAATCTATGCACAAGTGTGTTCCTACACCAGATTCCGTGCACATAGAAACGGCAAGTTAAAAAAGAGAAAGAAAAACAAAGAAGAGATAGAAAAGGAAGTGGTAAGATTGAAGGAAGTAAAGTGAACACGAAAGATAGAAGTCCCGAAAGTCTATCGCTAGCTGAGGTAACTGTCGTGACACCCATGTACCACGAATTAACCACGTTATCCGTCACTCGTTATCAGTAACACAGCACGCTCGTACACGTTGAGCCGTCCCTCGTTATCAGTAACCCAGTTAGCACGCTCGCACACGTTGAGCCGTCACTCGTTATCAGTAACACAGCACGCTCGTACACGTTGAGCCGTCACTCGTTATCAGTAACGCTAGTGATCTGACCGTGCATTAACACCAAATTATGTCCCACTTAACACGCGATCCATACATGAGCTGCACCCTACTTCAGCACACGGAGCTGGTGCAAAAATGGACCAGGTCCCTCACCTCTCCACCTTGCACGCCTCGCACATGAGAATCGCACGCCTCAGATTCCGTCTGGACTTCGCGGCTATCCTCTCCGCGAGTTTGTCGGGGAGATTAAGGCCTTCCTTCTTGCATATGTTCTGCGACATGATATGAATGTTAATCAATGTTAACAGTAAAATCAAGAATACCCTCAATTTTAGAAACAATTTCTCAAGTCTTTTCAGTCTTTACAACAGTTTCTACTGTTGATAGTTCACAATTTTCCAATTAGGGCCACTATAAAAAGACGTCATTTTCTACCAAATGGTGAAGACCAATACTAATTTGTTAGCAAGGAGACAAATTAGATCTTGTTAAGGGAAGAATTATCAAATAAAAACGCTATTATCGCGCGGACTTGTGCGAGAGGGTTAAAACACGAAAGTTTATTACTGTACACCTGCATTTTACTTAGATTAAAACACCCTTCGTGAGAAAGGTCGTTTCGAAAGAGGGATGATAGCCAGTTTTACTTTAATATTTCCCTGCATTCCTCATTTATGAGAAAACAGAAGATGAATTTATCACCGCCTTTGTCTAAATTAAACCATCAACTGCAGTGGCGCTGTGGGCACTGATAATGTGGTGGCCATAATGATAGAAAACATCCTACAAATTAATACACTACTTTACAAATGATTATTCAAAATCGAAAAAAATCCGCCCGAAGGAAGCTAATTAAACTAAAAGTCAGTGTAAACACAAAATTAATATTTAAGTTCACTTTTCCAGATGTAATTACATTAACATAGGATTTAAGGGTAAATTTTAATCGAAATAAAGTTAGCACACCCTACAAAAATGGAAATTTACCGAACTGCTCAACACTGACGCGTGTTCCCATTGGATTGAAGTACATCTATACAATGGGATTCAAATCCCGGGACTCTGGGGGCAACTCAGCAGCTTTTCTAGATTTATTAATTTTTCTAGAAATGGCCGAATATTAAGATCCTTTGCTCCATAGAGATTTTCTTTTACCTTTTTCATTCCGCCAGCGCACGTGTTCCCAATCTGATAAATTTGATATTTCTAAATTTTATACACCTCAAGCATGCAGTACAACTCAGTCCAACACCGGTGTCTATAATTTTGATCTATTACTCCAGCGTCACAGCTATAGTATAATATCGAAATGTGAATTTTTTTGTAAGGTATGCCATCTTAATTGCCATCAAAATTTACCCCAAAATCCTATATTTTCGTAGTTACTTCACGGGAAACCAACCGATAAAGAATTTTTATTTATATACTAACTTCGAATTTAATTACCTTTTTTTAATGAAACTCGTACCAACTTTGAATCATCATTAGCAATTCATGAGGTAATTTGTAGGAGTTGTATCATTATTTCTACCCATTTATATTCTGTCAGCAACAGAATAAATCTAAAAAGTTAAAACATAAAATCATAAAAGAAGTTGAATTATCCATACATGTATTTAGAAGATTTTAAAAGATTTGTAGCGGAAAGAGCTCCTAGAGCAGCGTCTTGAGGAATGTACATGTCAATGCTAGAGCTCTAGTGTTCCTTTGGTGCTGTGCAACACAGTTGGTACTATTAGGGTTACCTCTCAGGATGAAATACCCATATGTTTCATATTTTTTGGGAATTGGACATCCTGTACTAGAAAAAGTGGTAATTAAAAATTATTTCATCCGCTTCATTTTAGTCATTAACAAGAAGTGAAAGTAGTTTGTAAAACAATGCCTACCTATAGTGTTCACCAATACCATGTTTAAAGTTTATAAATTCAAATAGCACTGACGCGACTGCGTACGGCAACAGGAAAAAAAACAAATTCAATAGACTTTATACAGTTCCTTTGCGAATGAAAGGACCAAGGAGTTAGCAAACTAAATCAATCACAGAGTAAAAGAAAGGTCGCAGTTCAAAGGAGTATTACAAGGTTACTGGCACACAATTCATTACTTCCGAAAGCACAGCGCAAATGAGAGAATAAGGTGGCAGATCTCACCGAGTTGTGTGGCACATATCAGGATATAAATTCACACTTGTTCAAGTTTGGTGGGATTCGTCTGGCCCATTTCACACCACAATTATGACGGCAGCACCCTGAGACAGAAACAGCCATCACAAAGGCTTTACAGATGGCTTTAGTTACACTTTGTGCGCACTGCAACACTCACCATGAGTATAGAGACGATCTGCTCGTTGGTGGGCGCAGGGACACGCACCACCAGACACCGGCTCCGGATGGCAGGGATGACTTTGGAGGTAGAATTAGCGCACAAAATAATGCGACAAGTGGACATGTACTTCTCCATGGTGCGACGCAGGCCATGCTGGGCATCCTTTGTCAGCTTGTCCGCCTCCACAATCACAACAACTACAAAAGACAAAGGAAGTTCTATGTAGGGACTCTGACACTGAGGATACCGTAATTCATAGACATGCAGGGAGACGAAATATAATAGCAATGTAAACTTGTAACAATCACGTCTTATGTGAAATTGGAAATATCATCCATCTTCACTCACCACTGAAACAAGTCGTCAGTACGGTTAGAGAATAAAAACGACTTCATTTGTTCTTGGAAATGGAAACCATAAATGATGAGGTCAAAACAGACATTTCAGAATTCTTCTTTTTGATACTGAAAGATTTTTTGTAGTGAGATTTGAAAGCTTGAAAGTAGATGGAAAGAAGTAAAAAAATCAGGAAACTATACTAACGGTAAAATTTCCATTAAAGATAAAATTTGATCAATCACTCAGTTTCTTGTGTTTAAAGTCACAAAAGAATTTATTTGATGACTTGATATTTTGAGACTAGATTACAAGGAGCTATTAAAGCAAACCTTTGAAATCTCGCTGCCCAACCGCGTCCAGCTGATGAGAAGAGGCAATAGTTTTGATGAGCTCCTGAACTACAATCCTGTCATGGATGCCAACATCGCTTGGATTAACCTCGATGTGAAAATTGCTGCCCACAGTTGAAATCTCCAACTTCTTCTTTGAAGCGGTCTGTCAAAAAACGAGAAAAATTTAAAAATTATGAGTTTAACCTTTGTAAAATTTGGATACAGCACATACAGCAATATAAACAAACAGTATCTTGGACAAAACTTAAATATTGACGAATGAAACGAGCAAGAACAACAACATGTCCAAAATATTCTAGTAAAAAACAAAAAGCTTTTCTCGCAAATCACAGACACTGCTGTCCTGTACCTCTGCGTAGGCTCAGCATAAATGTGAAGCATGACGAGTTTCCTTGTTAAATTCACGTAAAATCCTCCCACAGGACTACATCTATGGGCATACATGGGCAAGAAATGACCAATTATTAGCATTTATATAGTCAAATTAAGGGAACTGTGAGGTACAATAGTCATGAATCCTAGATAGACCTTCAAGCAAACCAGCTAACCGTTGCATCTGTGTAAATGGAGACTACTTACAATTGATAGATTTAGGCATCATGTCATAGGAACATTAATGAGAAAGCAACATATTGTGCATAACACTAACTAGAAATTTAACGGTAGACATTAAAATGTACAATTAATGTGTGGAGAAATCACTACTATACAAGCAATAATTATTCTCCTAAACCTAAAACATTTTTGGCTTCTTGAGCTTCTAACTAGCAGGTAGAATAAAATTAACAACTCAGCCCATACTATCATAACTGCCTCATGTAATGAAGGAAGGATACATCACTGCACTACTTCACACATTTGACACCAACTGTTGATGACATCTGACATTGAACAGGTTCAACATTAACTTCAGCCATCACAACTTCTAGTGCAGGTCTGTCGCACTAACTTTGAATAATTTATTATATTAGAATATATACAGAATAGAATAGCAATATTAGAAACTCGCCAGAATAGACTGGTGCTCAATCCTGAGTTTCTCAGCCCCAGGCCCATACAGCTGCCTCAGCAGAGCCACCACTCGTGTCTTCTTGCCAGCACCCGAGGGGCCGGTCACCAGCAGGTGGGGGAAGTCTCCTCCATCCACCTGAAATAATTGTTCCCATCAGTTGGCAGGTTAACACATTAACATTGTAGTTGTATATGTATGGACTACTTAGCATATTACTGATAGATATGTCAGAGCTGCGTTTTTATTTTCTTGATTTACTAAAAAGAAATTCGAACAGGAGGTACAATATACATGATCAAGGTTTAGTTCAACACTTTTGTTCAGGGAGCCACTAAAGAGACCAACCAGACCCTCCATCTCATGAATCATACTCTGCAGTACCTGTGCTCAATCAGCTCTAACTTGGATGTTATTTCTTCAGATGGAAAATATTTGTGACAATGGTACAAACTGGGACTCTTTAGCAAATCAGACTGGGTATGTTACACAAAAAAAGAAGTGGGCTTTATGTATGAACTGCAAAAATGAGGAATCTGAGCACTAAGTGTGTTCCCACACAGGATCCCCTGCACATAGAAACAGTAAATTGAGAACGAAGAGAAGGAAACATCAATGAAGAAATAGTAAAGGTGCAAAAATTGAGGGTAGAAAAGTGAGCACCAAAGACTGAAGTCCTGAAGGTCTATCTATCACTGAGGTAACCCAACAGTGCCCTCCTGGCATCACCAGTCCCCATAGGATATGTGAGACAAATAACCTAACCTTATTGCCTATCTTGCACCCACTGAAGAGGGAAAGATATCCAACTATCACATAGTAAACATACCGCAATTATTCAGAAGCTAAATATTCACTGTTTTTTTAAAGCTAAAGACCAGTGGTTTGTCAATCTGAGACAGCATATTTGGCTATTATAAATTAGGCATTTAGTCCGGGATTCAGTTCAAACTTTACCTATCTGAACATTCAGAGAATTCTTTTACTCTGAGATGGACAATTGGCTGAGAAATATGAAAATATGACATACTTTGAAACATGATTGGGTTCATGATGCAATGGGGCAAATGAACTCAACTGAAGGAATACAAATTCCTCTCTGGACAGGTATAATGGTACAAATGTGTAGTGGTACTGGTCTAAACCATTGAAAACAAGTACATAATGGACCCATTAGCTATGTATACAAGTTCATTGTGTCTAGTGAAAAACAATGCATTCACTATTTAAATCAAAGTTTTTATTATTGCAAGCAACAATGAGGCAGCACTACAAAATTGGCAATTGGCCAAATCTGTGAAGAATGTGAAAAAGAAATATTAGAAACTTTTAGAATATGATTTTGCAATACTATTATAAAATAAAGTGCAGTGGTATTGCAGCATATGTAGTCAACATGATAAACTTCCATTACCTTATATAAGAATCAGTGTGCAGAGTTAGAGTTGTACTGATGGGGATGCTAGGGATCTGATTTTGTTATTGGACTTTGACACAAAGTCCACTCAAACTATTTTTTTCTACATGCTTTGTCTGTTAAGTTTTACCTGCTACAAAAGCAAACACTCATGAACTCTTTTTTGACTATCATTGCTAACCCTGTTATGCCTTGAATCAACTACTGTGGGCCGAACTTAATTAACCCTTGATACCTATTTACACATTTCATCTGTATAGCATAGCAAACCTCTCACAAGATAGATAAATATGTAGTGCACTCTATCAGTAATTAGAATAAGTAATGAAAGTTAAAAATATAACATGATATTTAGTATTAGTTCATTGATTCTATTTATTTTAGTCAATTTATATTCCTTACTTATTCAAATTGTCTTATGAATAACCATCAAAGTATTACAAAAAGAAATTAGGAAAACTACAATTCACAATAGCTACCATCTGCACTAATACATTGTAAATGACTTAGTTTTTTATGATTGAAGTTTATTTATTACAGATACAAATTCTTAACAAAATACTTTTATTTTGCATGAATTCATATCTACGCTACTCAATTTTTTTCTTCCTTTACCAAATTCTATAATTACATGGAACTTTGTAACAGATACAAATTGCTATAGATTATTCACTTGACAATACTTAGTTTTTTCACTATAGCTTATAATGTAATCTTGCATGTTTTTTTCATTTGAAGCCTCATTGATATTTCCAAACAAAAACTATTAAATTTCTGAATTTATGAGTTATTTTCTATATATAAATGCAGATTGCTAGCTGTTGTGAATTTTAGTTTCCCTAATTTCTTTTCATAATGCATTGATAATTATTGATGAAATTATTTGAAGTAGGGAATACAAATTAACCAAAATGAAGAAAATCCATGAGCTAATATCAAATGTAATTTCACAAAATTACCTTTACATTACTAATTCTAATTACTTACAACATACACTACATATTTATCTAAGTTGCAAGATATTTGCTATGCTTTGTGGACTTGAGGTGAATGAAGACATCATGGGTACATTAAGTTTGTCTCGTAGTAGTTGATTCAAGGCATCAAATGGTTGGTAATAGTAATTAGTTAAAGAAGAGCCCATAAGTGTTTGCTTGTGTAGTAGGTAAATATAAACAAAGCATGTTAAAAAAATAATTTAAACACTTTGACTAGGATTCGCCATAGACAAACATTTTTAGGTCAACAAATGTCTCAATTGTAAATGAAAAAATGAAGAATTTCGTTTTCAGAAATTGGGTTATCCTTTTGATTAAACTGCTAATCCAAACTAGCCTACTCAAGTAATGAACACAAATTTCATTAAAATTTAATTTATATTCATACATGTTAGAGCTTTGGCTATGTTAGGTTGGATGATTGCATGTACCATATACAACCCACTTCAAAGACAAAGTGTTGATTGGACTCCTAGCATTCTTATGAGTTCAAATCCAACTCCTTCTGACTTCAAATTTGCAACCCTGCTCCAAATAGCAATATACACATTGATGCACTTAGATTAAACCATCCTATATAAACAAGAATTCTAAAACTTTAACATTCACATCTTCCCACAATTTAAGAACATTTGAAAGCATTTTTATTCACATGGAGAGGCCTCTTTTCAATGATGGCAGTTCTTTAATACCACTCAAATTATTAAATTAGCATCTAAAATATTTGCATACTATAGTAGGCTCACGTTTTTTCTTTCTATTGTATTTTAAGAATATTGCATTCCACTGCTATGTATATGTATATTCTTTCTTTTTTCTCAGATACTGATGAAGAGGGCAGCTATCACGTGAAAGCAACATTTTAAGAAAATAATTTTATTGGAACCTAATATTAAAACCTGTCTTCATAATTTCCTTCATTTCTAGATAAAGCAGCTCCATTACATGAATCAATACAAATTGTATGCACACTCAAGTACTTGTTAAAAATTACAACAGCATTTACACGACTATTGAATTTACATCACACTACCACAGCCAAAAATATCAAAATTATTGACATAGTTCGAAAACATGGCTCATAATTTATACATTTGTGTATCAAGACTTGAAAATAAATTTGCTAGTCAATAATGTGGAAATAAAATGAAAGGCACAAGAATTCAAGAAGCAAATATTAAGGGTCCTTGCACTAAACTGTAAAAGAACTTACCAATTCTTTCAAGTGCTGTGCTTGCTCTGTATGATAATCCAACTTGGAAAGCTCTTTAGGGCGGTGCTTGTCAATCCACAGACTCATGTTGTGGGCTTTAAGGAAGACAATATGAACAACACACAAACAGCAAAGTTTAAGAAATTAAACACTAAATACCCTTCTGGGGAGAAATACAATTTTTTACTTTGTTTGAATCAAACTCACAAAAAAACCTATTAAGAATTCTCAACACTCATGCGCTTCATTTTCATGCAAGTATGGTGAAACCTTCTTTCACCAGAGGGTCATAGGCCATCTGAGAACAGGTGTTGTGAGGGTGCATCTAAAATTATTCTTGGGCCTAGCATGCCATTAAGAAAATAATGTCTTTCAGACAATCTACTTTGTCATCTGATTTTATTAGAGCACAGTGCACCAGGTGATTCAAATTTAATTTGCCCATTCTGATTATATGAATTGGGAAACCATTTTTAGCAAATAAAATATATAAAAACAAACCATTCCAGGCCTTTAAATCTCCCAAAGCAGCAATCTCTATCAGCTCATTGTAATTCAAAAATTTACAGATCATAGACTTGGACATCCCATACTGAGAGGCCAGGTCAAAGATACAATCTCCTTTCTCATGTTTTTATATTTCCTTCTTCATTTCCATGAGTCAGGAAATTTTAAAATATTGATTTTCATAATATATTATGTTAGCTTAATTCCACCACTTGCACTGACACTATTGACTTTTTTGAGAACCACAATGTGGGCTAACTACAAGAAAAGATACAAAAATCTCCAGCACAACAGAGAGGTGCTTGCAGCAAAGAAGTGGAAGTAAGACTGTGTTTTATTGGAGAACAAAATTTGTTTATGTACAAATTGGGAAATGTTTGAGTTGAGGGGGTGATAGATCACAAAAACTTCACCATTTTACTGAATTTTTTCCCAAGCTTCAACATACAGGTTGATTGATAAGTGCTTTTTAATAATTTTTAGACTATTTCTTCAAAAAACATTAGAGCAAATAAGCCCATAACTTAACATGTAAATTTTTTTTTCATTAATTCTTCATACAAACCCAAGATTTGATACAATTCAACTCAAATTGCACAAATATCAATAGAGCATACGAAGAAAGCTCTGGTTTTGAAAGGTTTATGACGAAGGAAAATTAGCTGATGTTGGACAACCTGTCTCCCATTGATGTGCTTCTCCCAGTAATATTAGGATTATGTAGGGTTGCACTAGGGTTATGTAAGGTTAGTATAGTTATGTTTATTTGACATATCTTAATGTGACAATTGCAGTTGCTAGAGCATGTAAAAATGTGGCTCAGATTTCTGAAGAATTTGGGATATTACATTATATTAATATAAGCATGACTTGAATATCATTCCATAGAACTTTTCTATCTTACACACCTTTCAAAAAGACAGTTTCATCACTTTGAAAAAATCTGATCCAATGACAAAAATATAAAGTCTGTCTAATGAATAGGATGCTCTGCATGGTTGGCTATGGTCAAGTAAATGTCAACTCAGAAATGCATTGCATATGACTTTACTAGTATAGTTATATCTATTTATTATAAATATGAACATGAAAGTTGGTGCAAATACTAACATTTACAGATATTTATAAATTAAAGCAAGTTTAACGGATCATAATTGTGCACGTAGACTTACAAATAAAATGACCTAAGCTAAACTAACCTTAGCAAAATTCCCAAAGGCAACTAACTGAAACTTTCTTCACCAAAGTAATAGCAGTAGCAAGGGCAGTAGCAATTTAGCAATGAAAACTATCTTGCACCAAAAGCAAAGGGATCAAGTATGGATTTAGAACAAAGAACCTATGCATAAGATGCGTTTCCATACAAGATCCCCTGCACACAGAAACAGACAGGGTTGAAATTTACTCTACTACAGAAAGAAAGAAGGAAAATTGTTTATTTCAAAAATAGGTTACATACAAAGTATACAACATTCAATTTTTCAATTAGTAAAGTTACAGCCTTCAAAATTAAAACATGATAGTCTTGGTGTAACTTCTAATTTGGATTTGCATGGCAACAATCTTAAAATTACGTGAGGAAGTTTCGTTAAAATTTTGGATCGTGATTCGAAATTCGTTCCTCAGCACAAAAACTGAAGCGTGATAACATCTCTTAATATAGAACTTGCAGAGTAAAGATCGCATATTGTAACCTAGATTCTTTCATGCATATGATAAACTGCAAAATTATAGGAATAGAACATCTAGAACATATCAGGCATTTTATTCATTGTACAGCCTGTTTTTTGCTGTCGGCAGACAGATATTTCTTTGAGCAGTAAAAACCAATTTTTGAAAAGTTCCTTAGGATAAAAAGTTCTAAAACAATGTTATAGAAATGCTGGTGTATCAAACATTAATTATATACTGGTAAAGCTTTTGAGAGCGGGTGGTATCATGGTCAAAGAAGAGGAATAAAAGAAACGACCGTTTATTCCACACTAATTCATTTAAAATGCGTATTACAATTTGTTTTCAAACATTTAAACAACAATTGCAATAATAAATGCGTACATATAGAAATAAATATACTTTTGGAACATATGAAAGACTAATTCAAGTCGAAATGTGTGAATAGTCTATACATCAAAATATGAAATGATTTTAAGTATTCAAACATGGTCAAAAGTTGTGTCAGAGCTGGTTATTATTTACTCTCAGTTTGACAAATGAAATTATGGATTATAAAATACAACTTTGTACGTGCCTACTCGGCAGTGCCGCGCTGATTCAAGAATTCCGCCGTTTTCTTCATCTTCAGTCACGATTTGAAAGAGCATCGGAGAACAGTCCATAGCTCCAACCAGCGACACTCAATCACAAAAAATCCTAGCAGCTACCACTTGATTTAGAAGAGATAGTCTAAGTGGTTTACGTTTAAAAAAGCGTGAATAGCATATAAATAGTAATTTATAAATAAAAATGGTAAAAACATCTTTCGAGCAATTTTACGCTCATCTTCAGTACCTGGAAAGAACGGAAAACTTATTTGGGCGTAAAACCAGTGAAAAATTCCTAAACGGATAAAGTAGTTCAATTTAAGAGTGAAACGATCCAAATTTATTTACAAAATCTATAGCCCAAACCTAAAATATGAAGAGGTACAAAGAAGTCCGAATCATTTACGAACATACGAATGACGGAGATTTGAACAGAATTTTGCCCGCGACCTTATCGAATTAACACTCGTTATGAAATTCAAACCAGTAGATTCTATAATAATATACAAATATTGCACTAGAAATTTAGAAAATTTCCTGAACAGCATGCACTAGGATTCGGTTAAGCCTTAATAGCAGAGAATTTTACCAGTTTTCCTTGAAAAGTTAGCATTATTAAATTAACTTACTCGTTTCAGAAGCCCACAAATTGACGAACACACATCAGTTTACCAATTCGTGTTTATAACCTACAGGCAAAACAGAGTAATAATTTTCTATTGTGTCTATAAAGGAGAGTTTGCTTCAAAAATGAAGTATTGGCCGGACATTCCAATTCTGCGTGCGGAAGACAGGAGTAGCAGCATTTTTCGATGGCCCAGACCGGGTCTACTTGAGCGACACGCTACTAGCCCTCGTCTTGGGAGCGGCGGTCACGGCAGTGGCACAAGGCGCTGGCGTCTCTCCGGTGTAGCGGTCGCACACCACGGCCAGCATGTCTGTTTGACATTCTTCTACTTGGTCTTCGCTGAATGTCTGTAATATGATGTAGTTCACTTATGTAGTCCATTACGTGGAAATTTTGAAATTTGCGTGACAATTTATTTAATGATGCTAATACTTTTGTTATGAATCTTCTTAAGGTGTTCGTATCGATGTCCTCAAAGGCTCAGTTATACGGAACATCATTTGCACGAAAAAATTAAAGTAAATATTTTGCGTCGAACTTAATTTATATTGCCTAGGGGTTGTCATTGAATCGTTTTTCTTTTACATGTTTCATACCCCTACAAATAAATAGAGGCATAAGAATTTACAGTAAGTGAATTTATTAAAAACTTAGCCTTATGAGCGTTAAAAAGCATTAAACCTTAAAAGTGTTATTTTCGATGTAAGGGAAAAAGTAAAGAGTAAAGATCGGGTAAAACACATATGTTAAGCCATGTTTATGGCGTAGACAGTGGACGAGCTTATCTCTTCAGTCGTGCTTCCTTGTACTACCAGAACTTTCTCAAAAAAGCTGAGAATCATTCAACCATTCACATTCAATTTGCCCAGTAGCCTTGAACCATTAGACGTATCGTTTTATCAAAATTTTCATGATGTTATGAACAGTAATTCACTACTCACATCATCAACAACTATCCAAGGGACGAAGTAGAGGGCGGGATCAAGCTTTTCCTGCTCGAGGGCGACGTTGTGCAGGGTCTGTTGTCCCTCTATGGAGTTCACACAAGCACCGATGGGAGTCCAGTCCTGACCCACTGCTGCAGCGCACTGATCTCACAAGAGTAAGTTCAAGTTCACACTGTATTCACGAGCATTGGTACAAACGAAAGAAAGAGACATTGTCACAGGCATTGAAAATGAAGTTAGACGGGGGAAATTTCATGACCACTCTCATTGATATGGAACGGAATATTGCATGAGTACTGAACATTTTTGTGTAGAGAACTAGTGCATACTTGTATGAGCTTTTGATGGACGATTTGGTACATGAGAAAACCGTCTTGCACTAAACAAGTAGAAAGAAAAACTTGGCGGAAATGCCTAGATCAACACATTCAGGGCAATAGAACACTTCAACACTACTTGCAACTACCCTCTACTAGTCGTTAAACAAACCGTAAGGCTAAACAAGGATATCAGTACTTAGTTTATGAAAGTTTTTAGACTCAAGTCTAACTTTAAATTATTCTTTACGCGTAAAGGTTATCCTCTTTTACCCCTTGTTTCTACCAGAAGTGAATGAAGTTCAAGTTGGAATGTAGTTAAACTAGTAATCATAGCATTACCTCAGGGCCGGCGTTAGGGGGATACTCGGCCGCCAGGAGACAGTACACAAAGTCCATCTCAACATCGATGTTGGGCAGGTAAGTTTGGGCGCACGCATGGATCATGTTGCCTCTGCATTCGTCGTCTCCGTGCTGGCACGTGAACGTGTACCCACCGTCGTCTGTGGCCTCATACTGAAGAAGAAAAAATTATACAGAAGTCCCGAAATGCTGATGGCCGTCATCTTATATTTAGTGTTGGCCGTATGGCTGCTGGAGTACATGCAGGGATCTCCTCAAGTGCGATGAGAAACAATGGATTAGTTTGCTGTATAGCACGTGGTAGTCGGAAGTCTTTCAGACCATTTATTCCACATAGTTTGGGTGTTGTAGCCAAAATAAAAGCTCGTCACCGGGCGTTTCTTTGAAGGTTCGGTGCAACCTACTTTGCAGATATACCGATGACGCTAATTTCGTATTGAAAAGGAGTCCATTTATTGTGTTCCAACGTGGTGCGTCGATCTTTGACATTATCTCTCTAGAATAAGAGGTAGCTAATTTGAAGTTATATTCCTGTCGTACAATAGTCGTATCGCTGGAGTACTAAACAAATATCTATCTCGAGCGCCAGGGATCTCAGCGAGCTGCTGAACACATAGTTCTCAGGCGCCTATTAGACAAATAACGAGGCAATCCATAGTAACACGTTANTGTTAACCGTGTTGACTATTAAGTTTATTAATGTTTGCATTGCTCAAGTTGCTAAGGTTCATGGTCAATAATTCAATGCCTTACACTCGCATTTCATGCGTGAAAATGAATGTATATATATTTGGAATATTTACCTTCTGCATTTTCCATCAGTTTTGAATCAAAACTCAACGTGAATTGCCTTCCATAGGTTTGGTATACCAAGAGCTACATGGTGTAGAGTAGAGCTACATAGTGTAGAGCTACAGTCTGCAACTGCAGAGACGTGCGTTTTTTCTACTTTCGTGCGCTCCTCTTGGATGTCTGAAAATTCTTCCGTTCCGGAATTATTATAAATTAATACACTTTTTAGTTTTTTGTTTTGTTCTTTAAAATACGCGTTTTGTGTTCTGTTTGTGAAGCGAGAGTTGTTGAATGAGAAAATAAAGTCTAAGGTAAAAAGTTCCTTATTATGTTACATGTGTTGAATAAAATCATAATTTTGATAGATCTGTAAACGAACGAAACCATGAAAACCAAGCCATGGCATAGTGCCATGCAAATCAGTTTATTAAAGTTATGTTGGTATTACTTTATACAAGTTCTGTAGGTAGTTATGATAAAGTAGTTTTGGAATGGTTTCGTATCATCAAATTCAGCTTCACGAACTCTACCGATTACCCAAGATTTTTCTATTCAACACATCACCTTACCCTGGCCGTCATGTTACCCTAAAATCCCATTGTTTGCCTCGAAGTTGACGCACTGAGAAGCATGGCTCTAACAGTGCCGTCAGGAGGTGCAGGACTCATCTCCTTTTCTCTTCGAATGAAACAGAAACAACAGAGATAAAGTTGGTGACGGAATGTGACAGAGTATGGCGGTTTCTTGCAGAATTACTAGTGAAATTGGTCGTGCTATTCTACAGAGACGTTCCCCGGGTACGCGAATACGAGGAGAATGCGACCTTTGAGCAGTCTCGACACGAGGAATGTTCCATTCGATCAAAGAAAATCGAGAAATCAAACCTATACTAGAATTATCTATACGCTCACATACTGATTGACTGTAACACAAACTGATGCTGTGTCTTGCACCAGCATTAGTGAACTAACAAATAATTCTTTGTTTATTTTTTCATTGAGAAACACTGTTCTATGGTAATTTTCTTTTATGCACTGCGTAATATTTTTCTACGCTGAAATTATGTTGTATTACATTCATGTCCTGTTCGATGAAAATCGGAAATGATTTGCGATGTTAAATTTTTTGCATGAATTAGGTTTGTACATAGGTATATTTGTTCCAAATAAACTTAACGTATACTGAAATGAGAGAGTTAAAAAAATAACAGCACCTGCACCGGAAAAATTGGTTAATCCTTATTGAAAATTGCCTATTTGTGTTAAAAATTTCTAGTAATAAATAAAGAGCCATCCAAGTGATATGAATGTATAATTGCACTTAAATATCCGAAAACTTACGCGAAAATGTTTTGAACACAAACGAATACCTGAGTCATGTTCTCTGAGCGCATACTCGCATCAGTTTAGACTTGCCTTCCAATTTATTGTTGCTCATAAATCACGGTACAGAACGTCTGTGTCGCCGTGGTGCAAAGAATGCTTCCTGAAACAACTTTTTGTGAATATTACTGTGCTTTTTATAATAAAATAGTTCGTTAAATGTAACCGGTACTATCTTGCGCTTCAAATCGGAAAAAAATTGGCCGTAACAAATGCTTTGTATTTTAGAGTCCCTCGTACACCCAAACTTTGCAAGTGATTCAGAGATAATTTCCACCACTCAATTGACACACATTTCCCCATGCGTGCTGCACTTGCCTGAGCGTTTCCGAAGGGGTACAGACTGACAAGCATGACGTCCTTTAGCAGTTGGTACGTGGGGTAGAGCTGGTCCACGAAATACTCCCTGCTGTAGGGACACAGCGTCTCGTAATACAGGTCCACCTTGACGGGGGGCGCGTCCTCTACTGCCCCCTGCCCCTGGAGAAAGAATTCTAGTCAGTGTCTGAGCCTGCGGTCAGCGGGTGCTTATTTAACATGCTAGAATGTTCACACATTCTAGGGTAGCACCGAATGTTGACACGTGTGGCTTTTTTCCATCTGAGAGCCAACATTGAGAACATAGGGTGCAACTATGACGCAAGTAACTGTTTTCAAATGTCACTACTTAGCAAACGTTCATTTTTCATAGCACAAATGGAATAGTTCATTTCAGGTCTTAATTTTCGAGCAAATTTTGTGTACATTCTCACATCGATTGAAATTTGTAGCTATCGAGTTTCCTGAATGGCTTTTTCCTGATGCACAAGTCAACTTCATGACACAATAGCGAGGCTTTTACCAGATTTTACCATATGATAGTTAAGTTGAAGCGAGCTATTCTAGGTCTATGTTGTTGGAACATAAATTTTAAAGATTCCATCAGAGCCGCAATTCCTCATTCATCTTTAACTGTGATTACCGCATTCCTACGCAGAGAATAAATATACAATCATGTTCCATTGTTCGCGTGGTCATAAAGAAGTTGTCTGGCTCATTCCTTGATTTCTGGGACCTACAGGATACCCTTGCCCATCACTTCAGTTTTCAGCAGCCAAGCCGATTCGGGCGCCACTAATTTTCTATCTTTGATTTTGGGGTTGTGTCGCGCAGCTTCTTTTAGACGTTAATTACTTTGTTAAGTCCTTATTCTGCGTGATGAAGTCGCTCATCTTAGGACGAGAACTACTGAGGTCTTCTGGCAGCCTAACAACCATGTGAACATTTCATATACCTGCGCAAATTTTGCTATGGGGGTGGCCAATTTCGCTCATGAATTATACAACTATACTAAAGTCGGACATAAAAGATCTTCTGGTAGAGACTATTTCAAACTGACGTTAACTAAAAACTGTGCTGCTAAAGAGAGAAGGGAAAATAAACTTAAACACATCGTAAGAAAAATACAAACGGTTTTGAAACTAGGCGTTTTCACTTCACTGCCGAACGCTGTACGGTCTGTTTTGTCTAATTCCAAAATTTGAAATCCTAGTTTGTTTGGTAATATTCTCTGCTTATGGGCTGCAGAACCACTATCGAATGAATATAATATAAACGGAATGCAAATCTTCCGTGCATCAAAATCGGTGATGGACA
>VOMN01102520.1:0-13294 GCA_014899125.1 Orchestia grillus
TGGCATGGGGTCGCTATAGTAGAGAGCAATAAGCCCTTACCTCAGAGAGACCTGTAGCATAGTATAAAGTGATGGTCAGTTTATTTCCCGTACAAAATTTTAGTTCCTTGCTGTAAACATGGTGTAGGACCTCTTCAAACTTGAATAATGAGGCTAATTCTGTACTGCATGGAGTCTACAAGCGTTCTAATGTACGCCTGACCGATCATAAACCACTCTTGGGTTAACTGATCTCGAGTTCGTGGACGATTTTCTCGACGGCTAACTTGTCCATCTAGGTGGATACCTTAGAGATGTCTGGGCCTTCACACCCGGGCCAGACTGGGGTGCCGCCGCTTTGTGTGCATGGTGTGCCTTCGCATATCCGCGAGCTGTTGAACGAGATCGTTCCCCTCTTCTGTTAGGGGCCTCACTAATTTTTCACAGGGTTCAAATCTGGGGACTTAACTGGCCAATTTAAACGCCTGTCGTATTCTGAATGACTGTCATGCCTATCTATTAATGACATTTTTAGCCCGAAGCACCCGGCAGTTGTCAAGACTGATGTCTGTTCAGTACTTGCATATAACTTAAACTTCAGTCACAGCTTTGGNGATTGTAAATCTCTATGCAATGAAAGTAAACTGACTACAATGGCAGTCATACAATAGAATATTTCATGTTACATTAGCGAAGAAGAAATAGTTTGAAAATAAACTGTAGCTAAGTACATTGGGAATGTCCGCTGCAGAGATAACAGAATTTAGAGGTGTAGTTCTGATAATTTTTGTTGTTTTTTGTATAAGCTAACTGCTTCGGTTGTGTTCTTCCAGATAAGTGATAGCCTGAGACAGACTTTTGTTGAGATTCTTTTGTGAAAAAATTGACCATGAGAATCAAAATCCTATTCAAGTATGATTCCTTTGAACTTTATTTTGTTGAACATTTCTTGAAAATTGAAAAAAATTGTGATCTTCTCTGTTAACCTTAAGTATGATCAAACCGCTACAAATAAATAACTTCAAAACGATCTTACGATGATTAAAATGACATTAATTACCCCAGCATGGCTTACAATAGCTTCATAGTTGATTTACCAGATAAAAGAGTGAGATTTTCAGGGTATATACTACCTGTTGGTTCTCATTTATAGTAAGAAAAATGACATGCTCCTAATTTCAAATCCGAACGTTTAAGCAGCAACGACACCAGTGTTGAGTTTGCTTGAGGGTCAGAGCCTCTTTATTTCCGACCATCATGAACCAGACTGCGCACTACAGGTCTAGCTTATCTGTGTTCGAACTATGGACCAGACTGCGCACTGCAGATCTAGCTTATCTGTGTTCGAACTGTGGACCAGACTGCGCACTACATGTCTAGCTTATCTGTGTTCGAGCTGTGGACCAGACGTCAGGTGTTTCCAGCGGCACAGTTGATTCACCGACAGCGATTAATTATATCAATTATTTTCTATTTTGTAAATAGGATACGCCTCTCATGCTAATAGGTACTGCATTTGCTAACTTTATTCCCCTGATGACAAATAGCGTCTAACTACTCCAAAGCTTGGGANCGTTTCCAGCGGCACAGTTGATTCACAGACAGCGATAAATGATATCAGTTGTTTTCTGTTTTGTAAATAGGATACGGCTCTCATGGTAATAGGTAATGCATTTGAAAATTTCATTCCTCTGATGACGAATAGTGTCTAACTACTCGAAAACTTGGGACAAATACATGCTAACTCAGAGGAACTTCTTAAAAAACTTCCTTTTCAAATCTTGTGTGGGAACACACCTTGTGTGTAGATTCCCCGACCTCCAAAGTCTACTCTACGTGCGAGATAGTTTGATTAACTCAAGTGCTACTACTATTTTTACTACCACTGCTACTTCTACTACTACTACTACTTCTAATGCTACTACTGCTGCTACTACTACTTTCTCTCTTCAAAGGTGAATTTTGAGCGCAGTCTCTTGACGATCAGGCAGTCTGCAGTTCACATATCTGGCTGAACGTTGTATTCTAGACATTTGGGTCCCATCCTGGCCCCCAATACCGGTTATGTTAAGCCGTCTCCAAACTACACCTTTTTAATTTCTATTTAAAATAAGTCAAGTTNAATTAAAATAAATCAAGTTCAAATTAAAATAAATCAAGTTCAATAGTGGTAACATTCAGCACTCTCTCGCCTATTTGGCTCTTTGTGTCATCTCCAACCACAGGATGTTAAACATTTTCTTCAGTCCACTCACTCTTCTGTCCAAGCAATGATCAAAGATGAATTATGAAAAATAAAGGCTTTCTGAAAAAAAAAATTCCGTGAGACTGTAAAGTTTTCTATAATATTTATTTCACGTATTTAGAAAAATATTTATTAGTTGAGAAGGTTAAAGAATTTCGAAATCTTGCACTCTGGGATTATCCATAGGAATTTCCGTTAAATCACCCTGCAATTAAAATCGATTTTAAAAATCAATTTTTACCCTTATTGTTTTATTGTTTTAAAAATACTAAAATTCGAAAACATCATGTAATATAATAGATGTAGATAATATCTAAAGATCTTCGTTCAGCTTCTGCTGCAGCGGTTCGCTCTGGCGTCGCGGCTTCAGTAACCTTTCCTGGGGCTTCAGAGATGCATTAGTAATCACTTTTATTACGGAGTGGTGAAATCTTTCAATTTTAACCCTATAAGAATCCTTGTCTAAATTAATGTAGATTGAAAATATGACACTTTAGTCTCAATTTTTATAGTTTCGTTCAAAATTAAGGAGCTTGTGAACACGAGTGTATGGCAATAGTTTGTTCATTTAGATAAAACATGTTAGTTCTGTTTGCGTTCAGAGTAAAATTTTAGAATTACACTTAACCTTTCACCTCACAGACGTTAGTAATGACAGACCAAGTACATAAATTACATTTTTGAAGTCACTATAATCAACTGAAATTTTGAGACCGTTGGTCCTACTTGGATGAGATTAGTTTCCTCTCCTCTTTTAGAACTTCGCTGACAAAAATGACAAATCAAAACACGGTTCCACGAATTTGTTAGTTTTTAATTATCTTGGGAATTTGCCGTGAAACATTTCGAACATTTGTGATAAATATAGTACCACGTATCACATCTAAGTTTTTGTCACGTACAATGGTGTAAATATGTATATTAGGGGAAAAACTGTTACCTATATTTTTTACGGTCTGCTCTGATTATGTTATTGAACAAGCATCATTCGCTATTTAGAGATCCTTTAAGAAACTACTTTTTTTAAACTTAGCCTTTATGGTAAATTTTCATTCGTGTATTCATTTTTTGAACAGCATTAATCCAGAATTCAGTATGAAAACAGCAACTTTATTTCAAGATCCCCTCCTGTTCTTCTTTACCAAAACTGTGATGCACCTTACAATACTGCTATCATACCTATTAATATCGTATGACAATTTTACACAAGCGTCTTAAAATAATTAATTTTGCCATTTCCCCATTCATTCGTACCCTCATTCAATCATTCGCTTAATTATTTCTTACGTATTTATTTCTAAATTATCATCAGCTGTTACTTGAGGCGGTGACCAAAATAAAATCGCCCTCTTCAATAAATGTCTCATGAATTTTCTGACCGTATTTTTTGCAGTTACACCTGATTGAAGTGCGTAAAATAAACAAGGGGTCCTTACGTGGCATCTGAAGCTCGTGTCCTGAGGCGACACGGAATGCACGGAGAAGAGTGGAAAAAACACCGCAACTGTCCTCGGGGATTTATGTAAGTCGAGGTCGCAAACGTGCAGGATCTTTCTACATTTCCTTCGTTTATAAATTTCAGTTAAAATAAATGCACCCTTTCCAAAAAAAATTTACAAAATATATATTTTTTCGTCATTCGCTGTACGGATTTGGGAAACAAGTACGAAAATAGTCTGTGTTATTCCACGAATGTTTACTCAGAATTCAAAGCGTTCGCTCGAATTTTCGTGAGGACGAAGTACAACGCTACGTATCAACGAATAAACCAAAAAAATAAAAATGCACAAATGAACACGTACACAGAGATTGAAGAGTAAAAAAATAACATAAGTAAAGGCTTTCATTTTAGAAAACGAATGTAAATCGTTAACTCAGTTTCGTAATTCGAAGAAGTGGTTCAGTTCGTTCATAAACAAACCTTACAATAATTTATTTCAGAGAGGTAATAAAAAAAATGATTTCTAACTGTCAAATAGAATGAAGCGTTTGTTATGACATGGTTCCATCGAAAGGCTTTCCAGCATCATACAATATTTCATACTCATGGATGGCGGTTTTCCTACAAAAATTACTTATTTTCCGCTTGAATTTGCCGTGAATATTTCGACACATCGTGCACGTAACCAAGCAGAGACGGATAAAATCATGCGATGTTCCCGTGAAAGAAGGAAGTTACTCCACTGTTTGTACACTTCAACTTCTCCGTTCCCTCTGTTGAGCAAACAAAGAACTCCTTGGAGGGAAGAGAAAACGGATGAGGCAACGCACGCGTCACCTTTACAGAAAACTCCGCGAATTGCACGAACAAACCACCTGCAAAATTTTACGATTAAGGAAGATTACTTAGGAGAAATATATTATACGCACGTGTTGTTTGACGCTGATTAATTTTTTTGACGAGCAGAGGTGAAGTTCCTAACTAAACAGCATCGTGATTGACGTCTTTGAGTCACGTAATCTAATCTTTAATCTGAGGAGATAAGATCGAGCTATTAACTAACCAATTTTCAAATTTATTTGATTAAACATCGTTAGCAAGTCTTGCAGAATTAGTTTCATCTCTTTGATGTTACGTTCAATTTCCAGTTTATCTTTGATGCCATAATTGGGATTCAAAAAAAGAGATGACATTCGTCGGAGCTAATGAATAAAACTAGCAAGTTTTTCATGCCAGGAGCGCGACTCGTGTTATCCCCTGACTTCTTTTCATCATTACTACAACAATAGTGCGAAGTAGGAACGATAGATCATTTAATGTAAAGCAAGACATTACAAGAGGACTTTCGATCTCGATTAATGACCTTCGTACGATTTCGCAAGTTGTTATTGGAAAATTCATGAACAAGTATACCATAAGTAAGCAGGTGAAAATAAAAGACTGAAGTTAGCTCCTAATAAATCTCCACATGATGCGGTTTTTGACTAGATTATAGTTTAAACAAGTAATTTCTCGGATGAAAATTTTCATCGATTGGAATAAAATTCAATTAGGAATGGTGTTACTATGCTTATTCGTTTTATCACAGTTGCTCTTTTTACTTTCAGTGTTACTCTCATTTCTCTGTTTAATAATTACTTTCACTATTTAATAACAAAACTTCACAGCATCTTGCATCAATGTTCATCAACCTATCATTATCCTTCTGTTAGTGTTACCATCATTACCATTACAACCTCAACCGTCAGAATTTATAAGTAATGTCGCCTTGATATTAAAATCAACATGAGAGTTTTTATGCAAGTATTCGGGAACAAATTCAAAGTATGAAGATTATTGTACATCTGAATTGGAAATTGAACTTAAATTCGTCCTCATCATTCCAGTGCAAACAACACGGCTTTAATTTCATAGAAGCAGTATGTGTACACGTTAAGCCACAAGCATGTTTTGAGTTTGTGTATTACCGGACAACACCGGATTGTAATACAATGCATTTGTCCCCCTTTAGCGTGTCATACCTCTGTTCCATAACCGTCATGCAAATGGTCGTCATAAATATATGATGCCACAAGTTTTTGAATCATGTGCTGTGCCACTCATACATAAATGTGCTAACTTCGTTGCATCAAGCTTAAATCTACGATATTTCGTTTGGAATTTCGACTTTGTTAAATCCTAAGCAATTTTACGTACGTACTGTATTTAAATGCAAATTTAAATCAAAGCAAAGAGTACTTAAAGGCTTCGGTGTTAACTGCTACCTAGTCAAACACAAATTTTTGTTGCACACTCTGCACGCGAATAAGTGGATAATTTTCCACACGAAGAATGCACTAAAGAACCTTTGAAGTAATTTAAATATATATGAGTTTTTTTTAAATCTAAGAAACTGAAACGCACTTGATTGAGAAAAGTACACATAGGCACAAATTGCACACAGGCTCTCAAAGCGACACACCGCCTGCCGCAGCAGTAATAGTAGACACAACCGTGTGTGTCGAAATTTCCCAGAGTGTTATTGCTTATCATCATTAGATGAGATGCTGCAGTCTAAGTTAGCTGATATGCAGCAGGTAATCATTTATTTGAGTCAGCAAGATAGTTCTTTTACTTATTTCATCCTTTTCTGAAAGGTACGTACAGTGTAAAAAACATATCCCGGGTCAATAGCAAAGGATATTCATACATCGGTTAGCAATCTTTTTGGGCATTATCGTTATAGGTCTGCCCCCTTTGGCAGATTTTTGGCTATTTACTTTTTTTTTATGGGGATTTTATCGCTCTGTAACTTGTTCACACGGTTTGCCATCATGCTGCCTCTTTTAGACCGTCTTCCCATTTTTGAAAACAGTCTATGATGTCTTCACCTGTCTTTGCTAGGTTTGTGATTTTCTGATATATGTGATACTCGACAGTGACTAAATACTGTGAGTAAAAATCTCGAACTTCAATAACAATGATCTAACAGACTTCATTAGCCAAAGGTAGAGCCATCGATACTGCCGGCCTCCTGTGCATGGATATCACGAAAATGCCTGAATTTTTTAGCTGCGCTCAGTTATGCAGCACCTCACACCTCCTGATCAGGCTCTGCAGAATTGAGATTATGAATATTCCATTGAAAAACTGATAAAATACGCTTTCATTGGGCAGGCATCATTGTCATTGAATGCTTAATGTATAAATGATGTCATGGAGAGTTCATACACAATGACCACATGTACGAGTATATTTCTTTTTTCCTACATTATCCAAAGATCCTCAAAACTTATAATTAACGATAGTTGAAACATGTTGAAATAAACAACTCATAAAAAATCCAGCGGATGCAAAATGCTTTTCATGTCAATTCTTTTCCAATTGTAATTTTTCCGACAAATCCTTCATCCAGTAGACGAAATGAAGTCCTTCTCGAGAAACGCCGAAATAAGCCGTTAGGATTCCTGAATCAACATAGGCATTCGCCTTCGCAAGGAAAGTAATCTGCGTCACCTTGAGATTGATATTTACGCAATCATCTGAGCGCGCTACGCAAAGAAGTTTCCGTGATCATCTCCTTCGCTGAGAGCTCGGGGGAGACAGGCTTTCGTGGTCTCTGGTGACGTCACGAGGCACATTCGTTTTCTCTTGTCCTTCTCATTTCAGTACGAGGGAATCATGACGCAGCATTTGTCTGAAAACAAGTGCAAAATGATTTTTAGAATCGGAATGTTTAGTTTATGTCCTACTTTTGCTTATTCATCTCCAAAAATCGCGAACGACAACGCATGATCTGTCTAAAAAACATTTGTGCTAATATAATTGAAAAATAACCTACTTCTTAAGGCATAGCTTCTCTGATCTTAAGCAGCCGGCAGTTAATCAATATTTATTTGTTAAGCCAATTCAAACGAAGAGTCCTCTTAATCGTCGAGTGTGTTTGGGTATTCTGTCTTATGTTTTACGCCATGTTCTGTTACTCTCCTTCCTCGATTAATTTTATTTTTTACAAATTTAACTTCAAGTACGTTCATCAACATAATTTCAAGTTCTTCAACTAAACGTCTTGGAAAACGAATTCAAAGGGTTTGAATTCAGATGTGGTTCGAGCTTAAGTGCTGTTTGGCAATGAATATCTCCAGATCACTTTCAAAATATTCCCACTGACGCAGTCTCTTTCGTAAACAGAGCCAAACACACGGTGCCAATACTTCGAAGCATCTGATTTCGCAAAACGCGAATATTTGTGCATTCTAGAGCAACATTAGTTAACGAAGTGTTAGCGCAACCATCTGATACCGTTGAATTTCCAGGTCTTAAAAAAACTCGGCGCAAATTCACCGAGGGAATGCAGATCTGTAACCTGAAGCTCAACTTGGAATGGATCTGATTTGTGGCGACGCTTTCTCGCCTCGTTTAGAGGGCAGAAGCCCTCATCATTTTTGTGCTAATGCACGCGCTTCAGTGGCCAGATTGTGCAGGGCTCGCAGAAAACGGTTCCATGTAAACAAAGCAGGTGTTAAATCATCGCTTGGATGCCTGCATGAAAGCCATGGCGTGCGGCGCTGACGCTGTTTTGCAGAGGGCGCGCACCTTGCATGCAAAGCAGGCCGTGCTGCAGCCAACCCATTTGCCTCGACCGACACTCTAGACTCGAGCACAACCTGCTCAACCTCTGGGAGGAATCCGCGGCTGTATCATAGAATTCTAGTACAAATTCTTACGCAAATCTACCCCTTGATAGGGAATTCCTGTACGTAGCGTGCTAGTCTGATAGTTCTCGGGAAAAGTTTTGAGTTACTTTAGTTCTTTTATGAGAATATTTCCAACCATCTAACAGTTTTTTAGAAAGTTGTATTTTATTTAGTAATATAGAGACGGTTTTGTACTATATTTATCAGTACCGGATGGAAATTTTACATGCAACTCGTAATTCTTCTGAAATTCGTTTATGTATGTAGTTATTCCCCGTGAAATTCCCGCTTATTATTAGGTGAAATTCTTTGCGTCCATTCTCGCATGTTCTGGGTACTTTTTCCGCAATAAGCGTTTGGTAATCCTGCAAGTCGTTCTTGGTATGCCTCGAATAAATTCCCCTCATGGAGTTTGCAGCTCATACATGGAATTTTGTGTCGGTTGCGCTGTTGCTGCAGAAATTCTCCGCAGATGAAAATGTGGATATAGAGTTTTCTCGTCCTTCCCCAAATTTCCGCAGTATTCTGTTTTGTTCATTTATTGGGTACTGTGGCTTTGAACAAGGATAAGAGAAATTAGCAAAAACTCCTCAAAGAAGGCAGATATTTGTATAAAAAGCTTTTGAGGATGCTCAAGCTCATCATTTGCATAACTCAAACATAAACATATATCATGAGACATCAAAAATATTAATTCAAATGATCAACTCTCGCATCATATTTACGTATCCTTAACATGAGATATCCAGAGAAGTTCTCAACATTTTTAATTTAACCATTTATTTCGAACGGTAAAAGTATGTCTGATGACGTTATAGATAATATCTCGCACGTGTCTAACCTGTGCCGTGTTCTGACCATCGGGGGTCTACCGAAAGCTTGAGTCTTCACACAGCGCTTGGCGTCAGTTTGGAGGTCGATAAAAGCGTGCTCATTTTGGTCTAAAATGCCGCACCAATTCTGCATGTCAAACAGTCAAAAGTTACCGGAAGAGAGCATGCGGCTTTTGCACCCGGCTTGAGGCTCATTATAACCGTCAACGTCTTTTTCTGGCGAAGCAAAACATGTTCAAACACTGCCATGCTTCTCCAAAAATGCACACACGCTGCTGCCTACACACGTTCTCACGCCACGAAAGTTGTTCCCGAGCTACTCCTCTTTAAAGGCAACGGTTAAGCTATTCAAACTCAGCTGCTTTAGTTATGTTCTTCTTTACTGCAAGAACATTTTTAAAAATTCTACATTCACTATATTTAGCTACTACGTTTGGCCATTAGTCGTTATATGAGAGGAGTAAGTTGCTTGCAGGCGTAAAGGCTTCTAAATTTTCTTACTTCCGAGCTAAATTGAATGACAGCAAGAGGAGTGATACTTGATTACATTCGAAGGCATCAGTGGCTTTCCTGCACCTCGGTTTCTCAGTTTGAATTTGAAGATCTCCGACAGAATTCCTAATAAACAGTATTCTTGTTTTCTTGTGCGCTAGGTCTCAATGAGCGCGTGAAATTGACATTTTATCCACGTGGTTATTTATTCCAAATTGTTTGCATATAAAACTAAATTTCAAGATTGTCATCGGCTACATTTTTATTTCCTCAGTATAGTACTCAAAATAAAGTAGCATTTTACCAAACTGCAACAAATAGCGCCTTGGTTAAATGCTACTTTATTCTGAGTACTATATTCTGTTTGATGTGAGCCAAGCGGCGGTGTGCCCTCGGAACTCAGGCGGCAGCTCGTGTGCCTTCTCGCATGCGGTTGTGTCGGACCTCATTGAAAATAGTTGTTCCTACATTGTAATGAGACGAGGTCCAAAACCCTCGTTCAAAGTCGTACCACGCAAAAAAATTCTGCAATATTACTACAACAACATTGCTGTCTCAGTGACTTAGCAAAGTGATACAGTTAAGAACTTCATCTTTCTTATCTTGAAAATTGTACGTTTTTTCCATCTGTCCTTGCTTTTTTCACCGATTATTCCTGATGGGCGTTCAAAAGTTATAAGTTCCTGCACCAAACTTTGGGTATCAAATCTTTTTCCTCAAATTTGAAAATTTACCTGCGTTCATTTCCTCCCCCATATTCGTTACGAAACAACACCCTTGTTATTGCCTTGTTTGTTGCGATTGCCTTGTTTTCAGCTCGTAGATTTCGGCCCCGCCCCGCATCCAAACATCCTGAGCAGGTTTACTTCAGGTCTTGCCTCCCTTTTCTCCCTAATTCTCTTTTCCTGAACACCAGTCATTCGGGGAGTTAATGTCGAATCCCTCATTCATGTTGCACATTTGCATGAAAATGTACCAAGGATTTTTGTGCACCCTCATTGCTTCTGAGGATATTCTGTACGCTTAGCAGGGGATTATCTCAGCCGAGTGGGTTGAACTTGTTGAACTATCAAAAAACAGTAAGAATTACAACCAAAGTTTACGTTTCTGACTACTAGAATCTGCGACTAACTTTGATCTAAGCGCCATGAGAATTTCCAGAGAGATTTTCATCTCCACTCGTACTATTCAAATGAATATTATATTTTATAACGAGTACAGTAAATCACTGCATGTTTTAGGCATTTTGGAAATAAAATTTTGAGAAGTACAGTAAAAACTGATGTCTGTAGAGATGGATGAAAAATATGAATATTTATTTATTCCAAATTGTAGTTGAATCATCGAAGAGTTCAAGATTCAAACTTAGAAAAACTGAATTTTTCACGAAGAATAATGAACACTTATGCCAAAATTACAACATTGATTATGCAAATTTAATGATCATCGTGATACGATCACTGAATCAAACGTGAGCTAAAAATTAAGTGACAGAAGCCTTCACTAACAAAGCTGCTTTGTATTTTATTTGACCAGAAGCATTTGAAGAATCCTGGGGCATATCATTATGATCACTTTTTAAAGTATCTGAAGTACAAGCTGTCAATTCTTTGTCTTAGGTAAAAAATGCAAAGTATATTCGGTAGTGTACTAGCAGTATGTACTGTAGTGTACCAGCAGCATCAATATTTAAAATGTTTCAAATTCAACCTCGAGCTTCTGAGAACTTGAAAATTCATCCTCCTGCCGAGAGGAAGAACACGCTCATTAAATGCACAAAAACAGAAAAGCAGAGCAAAATAAATCCTGAGTTTCAAGAACTTCGTCGACACATTTCTGAAGTATTTGAGTCACAAAGTTGGCCTTTCCGCACAAACTCGCTCATCTCTCGAGGTTTAACAGCGACTTTTCGGTCATCGTTAATGTCGCTCCAGGCTTACACGAAATAGGTAAAACGTAAAAACTTGTAAAGATGTTGCAATAGCTCTGCTGTCTAAATTTGAGGAAACAAAAATTAAATTTTTGGAAAACCTGAATTTTTTACGCAGTATAGCCCATTGCTACGCAGGATGACTATGTTACATATGTTGCACATGTCACGCAGAACAATATTTAAAATTTGTTCCTAGATGATTTTTGAAAATATCAGCAGCTTGTAAAGATCTGCTCACCGGTTTTAATTCTCCACTTCCTAAAAAGAAGATCAATCTCCTAAATAATTTTGGCTTATAAACTCAATCTGATTACTCGCTTGCACAGAACAATATGTACCATTCGATTTCGCAGTAGACGTTTCGCTGACAGGAATAAGTTTATAAAATTTATCACTCGTCAAATCAAAATGTATTCAGTGGCTGTCTATGGAATGTTACAAATTTAAAACGATGATATGTCTGAATTAATATGATCACCGTACGTCCTGCGAGAAAACGGGACGTGAGTACGAATTGTAAAGACTCTTTGGTAGAGTAGTATTGGTTGGAACATTATTTTTTCCTTAGTGAGGTCACATTTCCTCAAGCACGTCGTTTAAATGTTATTATCAAGGTTTTTATGAAAAGTGTATATTCTTTTATATTTTGATCAAATTCCACTAAATATCTCCTCTTCAAAGGTTTGTAATACCTACAATTTTCTTCAGTTATTACTCGTTTTCTCCTTTTAAGTTACAATTTACTTTCATTAGAAAATACCAAATCCAGTTCTCGACAACCCCAGAACGTGTTAAATAAATACCTTTCCTATTATTAAACTTGATTAGCACACATATGAAAGAAAAAATTCCTCCTCACCCTTCTATCAGTAATATCTTCAGTTTTGGGTAATCCAGTCTTTTTTTTATTTACTCTCAGCTCAATGGAACCGCATCCTCTAAATAAGCCACCAACAACCTACGCTAATATTTTCAGTTCCGCTCAGTACTCTCCGATCAGCGTTCACCAGGTGTAGATCAGTGCAGCTGCAGCACGTCAAGGCAATAACTGCGAGAACAAAACACTCGATCATGACTGCATCCCTGAGCTGCATCTGAGAGACTGGCTCAGTAAAACCAATTAAATGCAAAGCCGAGAAGCTCTGTTCTTCAAAACAGAAGGGATTTTCTGCTAGTTTTATCAGTGCCTGCAACGCCTTTCAGGGGAGTTCGTGCCTTTAAATCGCAGGTATTGGCGAGGTGCTAATTAATTAACTCAGCGAAAAAGATGGCCGCTCTGAGACCTTCAGTCTTCCATTCACCACGCTTGGAGTCATCAAGAACAGATAATATTATAATAAAAGACGCATATTCGCTCGCTTTTATTAATCTGTTTCCATGAACACCAATCATTCGCGGAGTTATAGTGAAATATTTTTTTTATAAAGGATTGAGTACTTAGTACTGTATTGCAACCACCTGAAACTTCCCCTCGACTTAATCTACAGACCTCCCTTGTGTGAAATGCGAAACTTTGAACCTATGCTGTCTTGCATTTAGGACAAAATAGAAGAGTTAAGAGCCCCCCCCACCGACGCTCAATATGTTGGGGGACTATAATTTCCCTTCAATGTATTGGACTACAAGAGCAATGTACGGGGGCTCCACGGAGTCCAGACTTCAAGCTGCTTCCCTCCTCTCCTTTATGGAAAACTT
>VOMN01102525.1:0-20804 GCA_014899125.1 Orchestia grillus
ACTGAAGCGTACACAGAGACCCCGGACTGAAGCGTACACAGAGACCCCCGACCAAACGTAACGGCGCACCAGACGGGAAGGGACCATTGCGTACGGACTGTTAATAACGGGCAATCTGTGCAAAAAAGTGCGTTCCCACCCACGATTTCCTGAGCATAAAAAAATAATTACGAATGACAAGGAAGAAAATGTAAAAACAGATTGCGAAGAAGGCGCGAAAACTCAACGAGGTCAAGTGGGCAAGAAATAAAGAAGTCTCAAAAGCTGATCTGTAGCTGAGGTAACCTAACACTGCCCTCACGTTCAGTTTTCCAACAGAAGAAGTGGGCCGCTGTTGGCCAGTCAAAAAATATTTGATGTGTCGTTCCTCCTATGCAGTGTCATGACACCACGACAGCACGACAGCATGACAGCATGACAGCATGACAGCATGACAGCATGATAGCATGACAGCATGACAGCATGACAGCATGGCAGCATGACAGCATGGCAGCATGACAGCATGGCAGCATGGCAGCATGGCAGCATGGCAGCAAACTTGCTGGAAAACATGAGTGATGTAAGCCTCGCTTGACCTGTATGAGCATACATATTTCTGCTAACACTGAAGGATGTTTCGTTGCATAACGTCCTAAAGGAAAGGGCTTGTGAGAATTGCGTGGAAAACAGCTTCCACTTCCACATCATAAAAGAAATCGCTTAGTTCACGCCAAACTGGAGCTCCATTTATGTCACAACCTCAAACCTGCTTGCCAAAAATTTTAGGAATGTTTCCAGTGCGCTTCATTAAATCAAGTCCAGGAAAACCAACGGAGCACTGCAACCGATTAAATGCTGAGCTACAAAGCAATCATTTTCTTTTTCACTGGAACTACATCTGGCAACTACATCTGGCAACTGCACACCTTTTTTGTTTTACGAGGTGCGAGATGAATTATGAATGCTTCGAGCTGCCACTGTCGGGAGAATATTTTGCCAAAGATAATTTCCATCTTCCATGCCTGTGTTGACAGCTGGTCTTTTAAAAACCGAATATATTAAACTGATGAAATATGCCTAAATGAAAATCAATCAATGACTATTACTGCAACTGCATCCTTACAATGTGGATTGTACGGTTACAGTATTTGGTCGTACAGTTACAGTAATGGATCGTACAGTTATAATATCAGATTGAACGGTCCGGATAATTGATTGCATGATTATATCATCAAATTCAGAAAAAGCGCTACTACTGAAAGAATAAAAAGTTAGCCTGAAAAAATGTACCCATTAATTCATAATTCGTGCTAGATTCATCGTACAATCTAAGGTTAATTAACCGCAAACGAAAACACAGGATTTACTACAGCATCACCAGCCTAATTGATGCACACTTTATTTTAATAAAAACTTGGCTTTAATTAACGAACAACCTATGAACAAGAAGGCATCAATATTCAGTGAAATTTGATGTGTGCCACGTAGCAGACCTGATCCTTCACAATTACGAACCGTTCAAGAAAATAGACTATACTGTACGCATAGCTTTAGAATGACCCTCGCCGAGCTGATTTTCCGGTTTTACATTTCTGGAAAATGCACGAACGACTTCAGAATCTTCTTGAGAAAGCATACATTCGAAGAATATTTTTATTTGAAACACTAAAATTCATAGGCGTTCAGAATTGATGAGGGGAATTGCATTAGTATGGACAATGCGAAGCGTGAGCGCATGTATTCAAAGCCCATTTACTGCGGTCTCGACCAGGGTTTTGCAGATTGGAGAGCCATTCGTCACTGCCAGCGTCTCTCCGGTGAATAATCTAGGTTCAAAATTTATTGCTCAGCCGCATCCAAAAACTAGGTCGGTAATTAACACCAGCGAACAAAGTAAACGGTCTGCTAGCTGATTGCCTGCCATCAGAACAGGACTCGGCAATCTGTTCTTTGAGATTGGCAGCAATAACCCCGCTTTTTAACGGCACGGGATCTTCACCAAAGACGAGAGGCTTCTCCTCGTCTTCGAGAGCAAGCAATGAAGATGCGTTGGTGAGGTCACTCTTTGGAAGGAACTCTTCGTAATCAAAAAGTGTTTTCTTCCTCGTAATTCATATTCAGTGAAGTTTATTTTTGGCGAGTTAAACAAAAAGATTTGTACGATTATGTCTGTACTTCCAAAACTGTCTGCAGGCAATTGCCGACTTTTAGAACACGATGGTAGTTTGGTTGACAATTTGGTTTGAGGGATATCGAGAGGCCGCACAACTTCGATGTCTCGCTCGGCAAATTCAGATGCTGAGCTAAAACGGAAGCAAAGCAAACATTTTGAAGATTGATTTCTTCGCGGCACAGCTTTCTGATTGCATTCCTTCTGGCCTGATCGTTCTGATTTACATCGGTGCCTGGAAGCTAGTAAAATTTTTCGAAGTTTTGTATCGATAGATTGATCATTACTAGTGTGCTCATTGAGTGGGTTAAAAAAAAAGGCCGAGAAACTGACTAGTTCCAGTTTCTTCAAGCCGTTAAAACACAAATAAAGAGATATCAGCTGCTCCGTTTGCATTAGCTCCGTAGGGCAAACAAGCGGCACGACAGCAGTTCAAGATACTTTTCCCTTCATTCCTTACACTGTCTGTGAACTAAATTAACATAAAACTTATGTGCATACAGACAGGTGACGTATTTCCTTTTCTTAAGTATAGAAACATAGTACTAAAAACTTCCACTTTCTTCCCCCATCTGCGATTTTCTAATGGGAAATTTCACAGTTACAGTAGCTATCCGTGATATTTAAGCAGAGGTTAAACAGAAAATTTAATTCAAGACTTTTATTTAGATTGTCTTTCAGTCATCCTAACGACTGCGTGAATTAATCTTCATCATTGAATTCGATGCCGGATGCTCATTTCAGTCGACCACACGAGGAGTTCTTGGAAGTTGAAAACCATTTCTAGGGTTATATCTCCATAGCGATCCCAGAAACCGACCTATTAGTACCATATTATTGAAAACCATTTCTTGAGAAAGCGATCCATATCATTTATGAGCTGCAGCAGCAGCAGCAGCAAACGGCTCACGACTTGCAAGCTCAGATGCTTTCCCGATATCGACAATCACGAGCAAATGGAGGAAGCCCATTCCTCTCATCTTAGACGCTTGTACGACGGCGGGCAATCATTTGCAAACCAAGCCACCGCTAGCGTGCCGCGTAGAAACAGAGCCCACCAGCGCTCAGAATGTTCCATGCCAAACACTCCCGAATTAATGAAACATTCTCATTCACCGATTTGAATACTATTGAGGGCTGGAAATGTGTTATCTCGTCCAATGGGCCTTGATTCACTCTCTTCCATCGTGATTGAACCATCAGAGTGAGAATAGAGCCTCATGATGCAATAGATCCGTCTTGCGTCGCCGAATTTAGCAGGCTTTCGGAGGAATTGTAATTATCTGAGAACGTTGGCGTGAGAGTGAGACGGTCTGCAATCTTTTCTGGTAGCTGAAGGACGTCACACGAGCATCTGCAGATCCTTGATGTTCAAGTTCTCCCACATAGACAAAAACATTTTTGTGGTTGAAGGGCTATTTCAAAATTAACATTTTCGTATACACCGCACTCCTATAATTTGGAAGCGACTCGCTGAGAACAAAGGACCGTCTAGCGTCCCCAAAACAGTTCAAATTAAAGCTTTATTAAAAAGTAATGGTAGTAGCTTCAAATGGAAGTGGGCATTCCCCCTCTTCTATCGGTACTGAGAAACTTGAGCCTGGGTATGCTGCAATGGTACAAAATTTGAGGGTACAGTAGTTGTAAAACCATAATCATCGATGCCGCAAAGATAGCAGCCGTACTCTGCCCGAAAATATTTACCAGTACCGATTATATTTGAATCACTCTGCGTATATTCAATGAACATGAAGAATCCATCAATCTCGGCATTCTAAAACCTCTTTAAAATATAAAATCATCAAAAAACGATGCCTACGAGTGATCACTTGAATGGTTTAAAGTGAGAATTAAAAAGAGGTGAAGGCTATAGCGTGAATCATGTCAAGGACAAGGGAATCTAACGCACTCTAAAAAATGAATTCATCCATTCAAGCTTCCTGCACTCCTTGCTGTGCAGAGCCTTGCTGTGCAGAGCCTTGCTGTGCAGAGCCTTGCTGTGCAAAAAGCCTTCAATGAATAACCGTGTCATCAGCGCCCATTGTGTGCTACAGACAGTCCGGCCAAATAAGGAATACATTCTTGATCTCAGCAGATGATCCTTTGTTAAAGACCTCTCGAAACAAAAGAATGTCCGTCAGCCATTCAGAGGCGCTCCCATCTCCTGGCGGACGTTAGGAGATCTGGCCGCGGCCCTCGATTACTGAGTGCGGACTCCGAGTTCGGGCAAAAAGACTCCGATTGCGGGCAAAAAGACTCCGATTGCGGGCAAAAAGACTCCGATTGCGGGCAAAAAGACTCCGGTTGCGGGCAAAAAGACTCCGGATACGGGCAAAAAGACTCCGGATACGGACAAAAGGTTTTGGCTGCTAGCAGCTAGTTTAGTTGCACACAAAAAAACTAGTGACATTACCTAGCAAGCATAAGAGAATATTACCTCACAACCCGTAACCAAAACATCGAAGCAAAGATTCACGTCATCAAAGCCCTCTTGCTCACCGTACCTAGGTAATAATGCTGCAGGTTCACAGCATTATTACGGACATAAAATTACGCTCTCATGTCCAGACCCGATATTCAACATCCGCTAAAATTCACGTGGCATGGAGTATAATGCGCATGTAAAAATCGTTGCGTTTGATATATATATACACACGCACATACTGTACATACCAACCTCACATTCGGCATCGAGGCAACAAAGTATCGGCTGCAACAAAGTATCGGACTTGATCATAAATTCATGAGCTCCCGGTCCACAAACTCGGACACTCGGTTGTAACTGAAGCCGAGGTCATACTTGTGATCAATGATTCGAACTTCCCTTCGCTCGAAACTGAACAGCGTTCGCACTGCGCGTTGAAGCAATGACCGCACGACGACTCCAGACCGCACGACGACTCCAGACACCTCACGACTCCAGACACCTCACGACTCCAGACAAACTACTCCAGACCACACTACTCCAGACCACACTACTCCAGACCGTATCAAAATCAGTAGAAAAGATAAGGGAAACTGAGTGGTTACGATGGAGAGATTTTTAGCCGTTCAGTGCCTTTGTTCTGATTGATTTCCATTGAAAGCTTTCTTTCATGGTCATTCACGGTTAAAAAAACGAGGGAAAAATACCAATTGGCCGGAGTGCAAAACAATAAATGTATACGACGGAAAGGTTGCCTGTATATATCTCCGGAAATCATACAATGCAAGACTCAAAACTCATTTTAAGAAATAGAGATACCCATCATAATTTACGGAGAGAAAAGGCATAATTTACTGCAATATGCATTGATAAATCACTTTGAGATTAGCATGGCTTGTCAATCACTATGGAGAACAAGAATAAATCCCTTTGAGATTAGCACGTCTTGTCAATTACTGGGGGAAACAACAAGAATCCATTACAATCTCCGCAGTGGAAACGAGATCCTCTCGCAATCCTTGTTAGAGGAAACAAAATTCTCTGGTCAATCATTAATAGAGCAACAGATTTTCACCCGTTTGCAATTGATGCAACGAAATATAAGGCGCATAAAATTTAGTCAAAAAGACAGAATTCAATACAAAAAACCAAGAACTGACTGCAGCAAATCGCTGGAGATGGATACAAAAGTTCTTGCAGCTTAAAATAAACGTGAAACTTAGGCCTCGTAATCACGCCATACTCACTGTGGACGACGAAGAAGCCGAGTATGGTGATGATGAGGCCAATGATGATGATGAGGATGCCGCTCGTCACGATGAATTTGATGACTTTACAGTCTTCCACCGTCCGCCTCCGTACTGTAATGTTCCTCCAGTTGACCACAGGGCGGAAGCCCCCTACGCCCTTCTGAACAGGCTTTTTCTGAGGAGGAAAGAAACCGTCTCTGGAAATGGTGGTCGTAAATATGAGGGCAGGAACAAAGAACAAGACAACTCATCAGGCAGTTCCTATCTTGTTGGTTAAAATCAACATGCGTTGGTTTAACGCGGGTTAATTTCATCAGGGTTTCAGTTGAAGGCACGTTGGCTTAACAAACGTTAGCTTGACGCTCGTTAGTTGTAAAACAGAACATCGAAAACTCTGGGTAATTATTGATCTATTATGAATTTATACTCGCATAACATGCACCAAAAGAACGACTGGACCAATTGATGCTAAAAAGAAATTGGCTCGTATGTTGGAACATTCCCAGTCACCACTCGTAAAACATTCCCAGTCACCACTCGTAAAACAAAGCGCTCTCTCTGGAATTCAAGATATTCAGGCAATTACAAGTTTTTTCTCCTAGCTTTGGATCATAGAATTTTGTAAATGAATGTTTTACCCTCTTTTACGCCTACTGTATATTCACGAACAGTTAAGTTATTGGCGAGGAGAGAACTCTTTGTTTATGCGAAAATCTTACCTGAATGTAGAAGCGACCGACTAATGGTAGATGTAATTTCATTGCTATGTACGAATACTTTGAATTCGGCATTCATAGTTTCTCTGAACCTCGTTTGCAACTGAAATTTATGATCAAAGTCTTACTTCAAAAAAGCCGGTGGTGCGGCTGCTAGGTTGACACCTTCCAAACTAATATAATAACTAATATAATTCACAAGAAAAAATTACCTGCACCCGACAAACAACGACTCAATAGGGTAAATAAAGTTCCCACAGAAGTGCTTTATACCTTTACTGGATACTTGAATAACGATTTCTCCATTTTCACCCTAGACTTACGTTTTCTCGAGCCCAGTAATTTTTTATTTACTGACTAGTGTAATCACTCAGGTTATCAAAGTACACGCTCGTAATCTTAAAAAAATCAGACTTCCCCGAGTAAACCATCCCACGAATATTCATTACCCCCCGTGCCATCCAAAATGAAGCGCGTCCACTGCAGAAAATGCAGGGTCACTCGCTGCATTTTTCAGAGAGGAAGAGAACTCCTTTCATCTCGTCCCTCCTCTCGAGGTAAAATTGAGGAGGACTAGACTAAATTAAAGACAACTGCTGAAACGAACATTGAAGAGCAAACGACTGACTCTTCGGCTTAAGTTAAATTTCTCACATACAACTGTTCCTTATCCTTTATTTTCTGATAAAATCAGCTGGTGATTATTCTGATTGAAGTCTTGAACTAGGACTCGTTTGGTGCAAAATCTATTACTACTCCTAATACTATTAAAAATAATAATTATTATACTCCAATTAGAATTTACGCACAGCAATTTTATTTTAACATTCAAATTATCAGAACAATTGTTTGTAGTACAATCTGCCTGAGAAAGAAGTCTTTCATCCACTACTCGTATCACAGCGCACTGAAGCAAAAAATAGAAAAAAAGAAGAAATGATCTCAGACGAGAACTTGAGTGGCAGGCTTTTAACTCGTCTAGGGAGACCCCACTGGCCGACAGGCGACCGCCCGGATTTGATTAGACCTGAACGGGCGTCTTGAACTTGCCCTGGTGGCGCCTCCTAGAGCCATGGTGTGGCCTCCTAGAGCCATGGTGTGGCCTCCTACAGCCATGGTGTGGCCTCCTACAGCCATGGTGTGGCCTCGTACAGCCATCGTGTGGCTTCAATAAAAATGATTGTGGCACACGGTCGCAATCAGGCACACAAAATTTAAAGAACTAACATTCTCACAAGTATTCGCAATGAATGTGAAGGCGGAAAATTTAACAAAACATTCCGAATGGATGTTGATGGTAGAATATTGCTGAGCACAGGACTTTCTTAATTAATGTTTGATTATTAGTTATCTTATAACTCCCTATCCACGTGAAATGTGATCCAAAGTAAGTGAAGAGAAGAAGGGGCCATCGCGTGGACAGTAGAAAACGTGCACCCTATGCACAGGTGTGCTCCCACACCAGATACCCTACGCATAGAAACAGCAACCCCAAACAGCAGAGAAAAACAGAGATAGCGGAGAAAGTGGTAAAATTAAAAGAAGCAAAGTGAGCACGGAAGACAGAAGTCCCAGAGACCTATGAACTCGTATAGCTGAGGTAACTTAACATTGCTCCCCTGGGGTCGCCAGTCCCCATAGCATAGGACAGACAAACCTGACAAACCTAACCCTACTGCCTATGCTATGCTTCTCGAGGAAAAAAGTATTTTTTGAGGGAAGTTTAGATGCTACAGAAATGGACAACTCCTAGGTAGACAAAATATTTTTTTTAGAGATGAGTTAACGCGTTGACTCCGAAGTAGGTTATATATGGTACACGCGATCATCTAACCTAACTTAATGTAACCAAAGCACTATCATGTATAAATACAAATTTTTGAGTTTGTCAAATTTGTGTTTATCAAGCGAATAAGCTAGTTCTGATTAGAAAGAAAATCAATAGAGCAACCAAATTTGTGAAACCAAAATCCTTCATTTTTAAATTCATAGCAGATATATTTGTCGGCATGTAATTTTACCTGTGTGGAGAATCGGAGTCAACGTGTTAAAATATGTTGACATTTATCAGCATAAATGAACTAATCACGAACATCTGCCATGGCAAGGTTAAAGAAACTTCAATCCGCTGTAAAAAGGTCAAACACGTACTCGAAAAGGACCGTCACTTTCATGAACAGACAAATTTTGTAGAATTATGTCTGTGCTACACACTGCGCTTTTGTGTCGCATTCGAGCGGTGTTCCAGCATTTTCGGTTCTACAAAAATTTATTAAAGATGAAAAGACCAAAGTAGGACGAAAAGACGAAAGAAAAAGGGAAAGACAAAAGAAAGACGAAAAAAGGGAAATCAAGGTAAATGCGTACTGAGGTTCACTGACTCCATAAAGTAAAAGTTGTAACTGTAACTGATAAGACGTTACATCGGGGCACCGTGAGGAAAATAGCGCGTACTAACTTTTTTAATTCGCAGTAATGCATTTAGTGCGCTGCATTTTTATCCATTGGTTTATTTCCCTCCATACTAGTGCAGTTATCATATCTTCACGTCCGATGTCTCAATAAGTTAACGAACAATACATTTCAAACCGTCCTGTATCACGATGCTGAATACATCACTCAGTCGTCATCTATTCTGTTGCCACGCGGTGAAAACAAACTACATTTGTTTCCATAATCTCCCGAACATTAATCATCAAATAAACTAAATAATGGCTCAATTAGACGTTGATTAATAGCCCTGGAAGTTGGAACAGCTTTAGCAGATATTCAGCAGCGGAGCAACTAAATTTTACCTTCAGCAGAGGCAATGCAGGCGACTTTAATGAACAGATTCAACACGCAGATGATAATGCTAGAAAATATCCCCTCGAGAAGTGATACATGGGATTCAAGTGATTCAAAATTCATCATCGACGGGAAAAGATATTCAGATAATACGTTTTACGCTAAGCCTCTAAACATTGGACGTATTTTACTTAATTGAAGAAATTACTTCACATAGATCGGAGATCACAAATACAACAGTCCCGCTGTACGAGCCATAGAACTACAGCATGCGCAATCCTTGCCGTCGCATTAATCATGAGATGATTACATCAACACATTCGCTGCCACCATGAAGGTTAGTTTCGCTGTCCCATGTCATCTAATTCTTTTTATGAACAAGCATTTCAACTGAAATTTTCATTACCGTAATGGTAGTACAAAGTGAATGCACTTGTAGCTAGGACACAATCAATGGAAGCGATAGTGTTCATCAGAGCCCTAGAGTTAATGATAGCAATTAAACATAGCTAAATAGTGTTCATCAGAGCCCTAGAGTTGATGACAGCAATTAACCACAGCTGAATTGCAGTTGAGCTGCGAGTAGTGAAGTATCATCATCGATGGAAATAGTGATTACAAACTTTTTTAATTCATAGTAATTCATTTAGAGCGCTCAACTTATATTCAGTCATCACTTTTCTTACGTACTAGCGCAGTTATCATGTTATCTTCACGTTCGATGTCGCTGCAATTCGACCCCTCTCTGCATGTGGCGACAAACACGTTAACGCGTCAATAATAACACGGCATGCAGAGTTGTGCTGAGTCATGGTCTCCATAAGCAAAAGCAATAAACGTAGAAACTAATACTGTGCATTTTGAATTTCTCTTTTCACATAAACTCGTCCTTTTCTCACTGATGTTTGAACTTGAAGCAATTGTATTTGAAATTCTTCAACTCTAGTGGTCCCATTTTTTCCATTTTCCGAATTCTTGTAAATTTCTTGAGCGGTAGTTGTTTCAAAAGCTAATACGTGTGTACCTACTATATTCTAGTAGAGAAATTACTTCACACTCGCGAGGCTCCTCTTTCACTACAATTAAACACGTCTATTAAATCTTATCGCAAGCATCCTTTTTTTTGGATCGTTCAAACCAAGCGAATTGTTTTGGAGAAATAAATGAATACATAGCAGTTATGGGCGATACAAACAAGTAATGATCTCCCTAGATCTCCCTAGATCTCCCTAGATCTCCCTAGATCTCCCAAGATCTCCCTAGATCTCCCTAGATCTCCCTAGATCTCCCTAGATCTCCTTAGATCTCCTTAGATCTCCCTAGATCTCCCTAGATTTCCCTAGATCTCCCTAGATCTCCCTAGATCTCCCTAGATCTCCCTAGATCTCCCTAGATTTCCCTAGATCGCCTCGTCGGGTAGACGTGCCAGTCTGCAGTCATCACAGCGTACAGGACTCCAATAGAGACATTAGACTCCAGGGAACGAGTTTTTCGATGCCAACGGGTTCAGCAAATGAACCTGAACGCGCTCTCAGTCTTTAAGCATTATGTCATCAAGCAAAGCTTATTTGCACAGAGGGAAGAGTGAAAAATATTTACACCCCTGACGCGTTACATTTACAAGCTATTTATGCTCTTTGTCAGCGGCAATCAGCGAACTCGCGTCATGTTTAGATACAAGTGCGTCGTAGATTTGACAAAAGATAGAAAAAACAAACTAATACTCTTCGAGAAAGGATTATTATTTTAGAGCTCGAACTGAAAATTTGCGCTATTTCATAATACTGTATCACAAATATAACTGCTAATCATAATGTGATTTTGGTCTACATATATTGTGAGTCTCATTATGCAAACTTAAATTAACAAACAGGTCCCATGACAATCTCTCATTGCAACACCCAAGCCAAAGTAACATTAGCAACAACGGCAAACGTTAATGTTGAAAACTAGGAATGAAATATTCTAAATTTTATTATTCGTCACAAGACGAGAGCTGGCAAACCACGCAATAACTACACAGAAACGACCTCGCAAAATACGTACCCTTGTGTTGAAATTATTTGCCATGTGCATGAGCATGGCGGCTAGGTTATTGGCGCTGTAATTTCAGCAGAGGGATCCACTCGAACGTTGTTTGCTCGTCCCAGAAGTAGGAAATTTTACGCGGTATTGCCTCGAAATCCTACATTAGCACTTGAAAAACCACGCACTGATTAGGAACAGATAGGCTCAGATTTTACAGGTAAAAACTAGCATCACAGCACTCATAGCACACTTTCCAGGAACCGGGCAGGTATAACGCGTAACATAAAACCGCGAGCACAGAACCCCGAAGCGTAAAAAATCAATTACACAACTTAAAAACATTCGCAAATGATTGCAACTGGGCAGCACTCGACGTAAGGAAGCAAAGAAGCAGGCATTACAAGTAACAGGTGACCGCGACTGAAGAGCGTCTCACCACCTCTCCCAGCGTCAGAGGCAACTGAAGTGACAGAGAGCTGCCGTCCCATACCCCTCACACCCTCTGGGGTCGCAGCTGAGCTCACAGATGAATCGTGAGGGAAAAATACGCAATGAAGCCTAGGCCTGACAAGATAGAAGCTGCTCACCTCTCACCACAACTCTTCATCCTTTGCCTGACCTTTTTATAATTCAGTTTTACCTCTACCGCTCTCGCTCTATTGTTCACTTTCCTTGTTAATTTGCCGTTTTTCCCAGCGAGTGCGCGTGAAATTCGAATTCACTTCACACAATAAGCTCTGAAATGCTCCATTTGGGAGACACCTGCCCTCCAGCGTCGGAACCAAGACCTCGCTCTGACTACACCACCTCACGAGCGGCGCGTCTCAGCAGCCTCTGGCTCCACAGCGTCGGGCTTGCGTCAAATGAGCACAGAGAACACACGGCTTGGCCTATCCAGAAAGAGGGTGCTGCGTTATAGTCTCACCCAGAGGTGCGTATTTCAAACGCTAATTCATTCTCCTGAAAATGCTGTCGTGTAGAATAAACTTCTATGATGCCAGCTTTTTACTTAGTTACAGCATTTTTTCACTGAAATGACTGTGAAATGATTCATAGATTGGTTGATCAATTAAATGATCAATTAAAAAAACGAAATTGCTTTCTAAGAAATTCAAGAAAAGAAGAAATTCAAGAAAAGAAGACATCTAAGCCATGTAGTAAAAACATTCATGTTTGTTCTCATTACAGATTCGAAGTTGATATATTTTTAATTTTATTATATTTTGAGCTTAAACGTGACTTAAATAATATTATTCCTCTCGAGGAATAATATTATTCAACTTGCCTCGAGAGAAATTTTAGAAAATTTTTAAATTTTGTACTCATTGCTCTTCAGTGTTCTTCTTTGTTACTCTAATTATATTTCGTGAAAAACGATATTTTTACCCTCTTAGGGGATTAAAATTTAATAAGATTTTCTCTAGAGAAGAGAATACTGATTAATGGACGAGATATTTCATAATTTCCAGTGTAAGAAATTATTAGATAAATATCGCTCAGAGATCCAAAAATTGAACTTCTAATTTCCACGCATTTCCACATTTTTTCTTACATCCACTAGCCCATTCATTATATTATCTCAATTTTAATTCAATTAAAGAGGTCAATAATATCGACTTATCGACTGTCTCTGACCAACTTTGTTGCGACAAACGACCTGGTTCCAAATTTTGTATTCAAGAGAGATGCCGCCGTGCGTGGGAATTACAATCGATCAGCCGTCCAAAGTCGCCCTCAGCGGCCGCCAGTAAAAAGCTCGTTATCCATCAGGACGCGCGAACGCCCAGCTCTCCTACGGTCTCAGGAGAAATCAGCAGGTCGGAATTGTGAACATTTCCGTGCTATGAACAAAAAGAAAACTTATGAAGACCGTGTAAATCAGAAGCAGAATATCATGACCATTTTCTCCGGCAGCCGTACTGCTCATGGTACTCATGCCAAGCTGGTGAGAGGATGATATATAATCTTTCATTCTCAAAGTCATTAAGAACTGATTTAATACATAACGTTTGAGATTTCAGGGTGTTGTAATGGAGTTCATAATAATGTTTACTCCCTGAGATGATAGATTCAGCAAATGTAATTTTCATTTAAATTACATGGTACTATGAATATTATTAATTAGTGTAAGGCTCCCTAAGCACATCGAAGGCAACCTCATGAGAACAAAAAGTAGGAATCATCTAGCATGGACCGTAGGAAACCTAGAATTTATGCATATGTGTATTCCCACACTAGATTCGCTGCACATAGAAACAGCAAGTTATAAACGAAGAGTAAGAAAGGACAGTAATCAGCGATGAAGGCATGAAAAATGAAAAAAAGTGGACATGAAGGATAGAAGTCACGAAGTGCTGGATAGCTGAGATAACCTAACAGTATCCCATAGGGACGCCAGTCCCTATAATATACAATACACAAAACTAAAAATCGTAACCCTATTGCCGAACCTGGATCATAAACCCACAGGGACAAAGAAATGTAAGTTTGATCAGTCACCGATCGCAGTTTATGAGCAAGTTTGAGTAGTCATCGATCGCAGTTCATGATCAAGTTTGAGTAGTCATCGATCGCAGTTCATGATCAAGTTTAAGTAGTCATCGATCGCAGTTTTTGAGCAAGTTTGAGTAGTCACCGATCGCAGTTTGTGATCAAGTTTAAGTAGTCACCGATCGCAGTTCATGAGCAAGTTTGAGTAGTCACCGATCGCAGTTTGTGATCAAGTTTGAGTAGTCACCGATCGTAGTTTATGAGCAAGTTCGAGTAGTCACCGATCGCAGTTTATGATCAAATGGTTAGCATGCACCGAACACTGACCACAGCGGAGTTGAAACAGCACATACTGTTGTTCAGCGTTTCATGGCTAACAAAAACTTAATATGCATAAATTTACGTGTAACTCGACTGCAGTTGCAGAAAGGTGAAAGAAAATCATTTGGCGACAACCTTACCACAACTTACAACGGACATGTAAAAATTTCTAACCATTCAACTAATTATTCTCGAGGAAATTCAAAGTAAAATCGAGTGAAAAGCTATTTTTCCGTGTCCGTTCAGCACCAGCGAGCTCTGAGCACCCCACGGGCGGCGAGAGAAGGGAACTCTTCAGAGACTCATTCAAAAGACAGCGCTTGCTAATTCCGAGTCAATGGCCTCAAATTGCACTAAATTGATTCGCGTTTATTTAGAGGCGGCCGCGATCAAAGCGGCGGGTGACCCGATTCACAATCCCATTCACAATCCCATTCACAATCCCATCCACAATCCCATCCACAATCCCATCCACAATCCCATCCACGATCCCATCCACGATCTCATCCACGATCTCATCCACGATCTCATCCACGATCTCATCCACGATCGCATCCACGATCTCATCCACGATCTCATCCACGATCTCATTCACAACCTCATTCACGATCAGCGACGCTGATTAGGAGCACCGTCGCTCCAGTTTGGCCACACACTCGGAATGTACGTCCGTTGGAGGGACAGTAAACTGTGCCCTGGGAGAATGGTTGGGTCAGAGGTCAAGCCTCAATTGGTGCGAGCCATTTGTGTCGCAAGAGACAAAGTTTTAGGGCCAATTGTGCTTCATAGACAGCCTGCGCCAAGTTTCTGCGACATGCTATAAATAAGGACTTAGAGCATCATTCATATTAACGTAAACAACTTTGAACGAATAATTTAAAAGAAATTGAATTCTTAACTCGTCGAGTTGTATGAAAAATGCGGTGAGAATCGAATGTTTGCATAGACCCACTGTGACATTGGCCGTCCCCAATAGATATTTAGCAAAATTAGTCATAAATGATATGAAAAAGTTTAGCCATTCGCTAAATTTTATTTGATCAAATTTCCCTTTTAGGTGGTGGTTTTGGAGTAACATTTCATAATTCATTTATTTGGGTCTTATTTTTCTTTCGTAGACGCAGAAGCTCGGTAACATACTTCCTAGAGGATTTTAGTTTAACCTCTTCATTCATCACTGGGGTTTTCACGAATTTTCTGCCTTCCATGAACGACGAAAGCGCGGAAATTAATCGTCTAACTAAACTTTCATAACATTCTGCGAAAAAAAATTCTCGCCGCCGTCCAGTTGTTAATGATTTTAATACGCTGTCTGATTAGTTGGACTACTGACCTCCTGAGTGAATGACGGGTACCACAGGAATCCAAACGAACCGCATTGTGAGACCGGGGCAAAACTTGAATGTACAAACGATTGTGAACCTCTGAAATAACTCCCGTCAAGTTGATAATGTTTTGATAATATCAATAAATGTTCACATAATATTATCGTACGGATCCTTTTCCGGAATTGTGTTCACCGTATGAAAAAGAAAATAAAGATACCATGAGGAAACTTGTGGGAGAGGAAAAAGTAATACCATAATCATCAGCTTATCCCTAATCGCTGAAACTTCTCAGTATTTTTTGCTGCCAAAGAGAAGAACGCGTTCATACGCTGTGAATTATTGTCTCATTCCTTTGTAGAAATGAGACGCACGCAGTAAAATATTGTAAATATTGAGCTCACGTCTAATAAGCGTCAATCGAGGCATTTCTCTAAAGATTTATGGTAAAAACATGGCTTGCGGTTGAGGTCATAACGCGGGAGGTTTTAAGTAGCAGGTCAGCTGATAAAGATTTATTGCTCTTCCGAAACTTCTCTGGACAAAAATGCGAGCTCGATCTGGCTCCTGGGACGATCTAGTGACCCGGGTTCGATAGAGCGCACCGCTGCAGAGCGCGAAACATTTCTAGCTGAATTTTGTACAGGCGTCCTCTACAATATACATCTCGACCTAACGTATGATAGAACTTCGGTTCTGAACGAGCAAACTCGATTCCAAGCTTGCAGCAACAGACCATGAGTCTTTTCACACAGCCTAATCAACACGCGCTCAAAACATCATAGCATTGTTGTCCTCACCGAAGGAATGTGAATACGAAAGAACGAAATCGACCTTCAATGTGCTTCCTCAGAGGAATTTGTTAGCACTCGCCCTTATATGCACTAGTATTTCGTTGGAGACGTCAGTGTGAGGGAATGTATACTGATGTTCTCACACCGCTGCCACTCACGACAACAGTGTTGATGTATGCATACAAGCGACAAAGCAAAAGGTAAAACACGGCGAGTAAAATATTTTCTTTATATACATTCCTTCTGTTGTTCTTTCCTGGCTCAGTCAGTTGTGAGTTCGGAATCTATCGGCATGAATTTAAAGTCTCAATGAACCCTCATTCTTATCTACTGTAAACTACTTCGCCGATACACGAAGCTGTTACACCGAGTTCGCTAGATAGCTCAAATCATACCTTCCATTCATAATTTTCCATTATAGATTAATGACATTGGCCCTCCAGGTTTGATCTCTTAAGAGCTTACAAATTTTGCCTCATTGCATTGGCGACTATAAACTGAATTATTCATCTTTGAATTTAAAAAGAAGTCATTTTATGCCATAACCCTGATCACGCCTGCGGCTGCAAGCGATTACATCAGAATATGTCGATTAAATATTTACACAAATAAAACGGTCCACTGCCCTGGTTATCTTTCTCCCCACTCAGACCCAGCACATTTGAACTAATTGCTCCGTACTGTAGCTGCTGTTCTCCCTGTTACGGGGTTGGTGAAAACGCTCATTTGTTTGTATTGAGAAGCCAAAAATCAGAAACGAATGGTTTGGCCAGCATAGAGTTTTTAGTCACATTTTGAAATTACAGTTTTAGGGAACGCGTCTAGAATTGTGACAGCTTACGCAAAGCGAGTTTTGTGGTTCTGAGCCCTGGTACTCTGAGCCCTGTGCTCTGAGCCCCGTGCTCTGAGCCCCGTGCTCTGAGCCCCATGCTCTGAGGCTAACTGGACCGAAAGCTTGCAGTTCAGATGAGCTGCACAGAAATAAAGTAAAAACGCCACCAAATAAAGCTGCCGCGGCGGGCCATAGAGCCCAAAAAATAATCTTATCGATGCGCCAGGCAGCCTCTGAAAAAGAACTGCGTGAGGGAGAAACTCCTATTGAATTGCAGCTAAAGAGAAGTTGCGTCGTAAATTCGAGGCTGTAAATACAGAACTTCGTCACCAACTCCACCATGCACACCGAGTAAGAAATTAAAGCCCCACTCTGTGTGAAAGATGCAATTGGAAATGAGAACAATCCTATTTCAGTCCCTCCGCAAAGAATTGCACGGGATGTGTGAACAAATAAATGCTAAATTTGGTAGTTTTAGCAACATTGAAAGACAGTAAGCCTTATATAAAAAATTCGGTGTTGTGTAGCTGCAGGAGAATAAATTTGTGAATAGAATTTTAAAACCCGGACGGGGGCCTAAATCCTAACAATTTGGCTCCAGCAGAACTGACCGTCAGAGGATTCAAAGGATTTGAAACTCATCCGGACGATATTTTTGATCTCTGCAATACACGGAGTTTTTTCTACGACGAATATGGTGCCGCACTCGTAGTAAATACGTAATTCTAACATTATTTCCTTGGTAGCACGATAAAACGAAGTTCCTCACTAGATTATAATAATTTCTACTACGGTAATATCTGAAGATAAGTCCTACCCAACGACAGCAGAGAGGATCTCAGTGCCAGGAAATTAGCGAACTTAGCAGCCTCGATGGACCGAAGTTTCTCGCAACACCGACCGATTGGTCCCAGCGTCTAGGAGAAACTGGGGGAACATATTACTGTATTTCCCCACCTACCTATTCAATAAAACAGCCTCCCACGTAACACGCTGAGTATACCGGGTATGTTTAAAACGATTGCACAGCCAACGTTATCAATTCTTTCAAAGGTCCGAGATACATATGTCATTTTGCCACTAAAAAGTCCATGAATGTGATGACCTCAAGCTAAGCGGGCGAGAACAGACGCTCAGCATACCTCTAGGGTCCTCTCAGCCCCAGATGAACGCAGGTCTCCCAGACATGCAGAATGACAGCTTCATGGCTCTCAGAGCAGTGCTTGAACACCTAAGTCTGGGCTCCATTTTGGCCTGAAATCATTATAAATTTCCTGATTTAGCTAGAAAAATCCCAGGACTCGCTTAGAACACTGGGCAGGAAAGTATTGTGCGTCTGTCACTGCGCTAAAGAACGCACTGATAATAAAATCTGAGCGTAGAAACTTTTCGGTGATCTTAAGTTCGTTAAAAAAACAGTCGAATTTCGAATCCATTCGGAGAACTAGTTAAATGTTCAGAGCTTACAAGGCGGAGTATCTGCTGATGCTGAGATGGACAACAAAACTCAGAGCAGCTTCGTGTTTAAGGAAACGTTCTTCAAACTAACGTGATCGGGATTGTTGAGTCACTTAACGAATGCGAGCTCGACTGATATTGAAAAGTCTTCCAAAGTCTTCGCCTGCTGAATGTAAACTGAGCCTCTCTCGCTTCCTTTGGGATAACACGTCCGAACGAAATTTGTAAAGTTAGAATATATCATCTCGTTATAATGTACAATTTCTCCCAAATTATACATTCAGCTTAGCCTCCTGCCAATTCCTTCGAGATTTTCGTTGCACTTATTTCTTATGAATTATTACGTATTCTACGAGCCAGAGCTGCGAAAACTTGGATACGAAGGAACAAATATCCGCTTGCGAAAAAATCTTCGGCTACGCGGGCCTGAGGTTCTTGACCCGCGTTCGATCGAGCCCATACCTTGGTTCCTCGAGCCTGTGGGGGGGGGGGGCTCGATGGGGGTCAGGGTTCACCCATTTCTGTTCTCTTTGAGCGTTGATAATTAATAATACATAGACCTATGTTGCGAATTGAAGCTAACCCTTCGTCCTCATTATGGAAATTCAGCGCCTGCAAGTGTCTGACTTGCCGGGCTCAGTACCTCCAACAGAGTTAAGAACCACTCGAGTAGACATACTTCTCCATGTACAACTTGCTTCTTAATTCAAGAACATCGACCTGTTACTTTCCGACTCTGTACTAATGGGTGTACACACTGAAAATTTTATACAAGCGTTTTTACTTTACTGGTTGAAATTATTATGTTTCAATTGGCGTGAAATAAAAAGTTCCTACGAGAGACTGGAGAGTGGAACAGAACTGTGACTTGAAACTCTTTACATATCTCATGTTAAAATTCGCATACACTGAGAATTACTTCATGCCCTTTTTCTTAGCATTCGGTAAACCAATTATCTTTCCCATTCAGACGTTGACACGCTTCAACTACGCTCCCCCTCCAGTTTAACGACTCTGTCACAAGCAGAAGCTCTGTATTCGTTGGCAGCATCACATTTTGAAGGACGAACTTTCATCAAAACAGAAACATGCTTGCGTTGTCCACTTACAGTCACAAAAAAGTGCAGCGTTATTCCTACTGGAGGAAATTCCCGTACACAGCTAGGCTGGAACGACCAGTGAACTCTGGCATTTTCCCCGTCGATCATCTACGGAGAGTGGGTGCGAACTCTGGCATTTTTCTTATGATCGGAGCGAGGGAAATATTTACCAAGGCTCGTGCCTCCGAGCACAGCCAATACCGATGGGACCTCTGCGCCAACAGAAAGTAGTGATAGTAAGGCATAAAAGTATAAAATGTACAGCGTTTGAATAGATGGCATTAAGAGAGAACTACAAATACGCGTTTAACGGCCAAAAAACACGTTTTAACCTCGAGCGTTTCAGTTGCATACCGCCTAAATCCATTTCAAGTCTTAATTTGTTCATTCCAGCAACTAACGGCGCAGAAAACGCCCACGCCGCCCACTCATCACTTAAAATGATGGGTGATTGCCATCATTTGATTGTCATTACGTGTGCGGACGGTCTGTGCATGACGGATGTAATAAAAGTTGAGTGGATGTCTGGACCAGATGGTTACACTGGGTCCACGCCAGGTGGTTGGTCACTGCAGAGTATTAGTGGACTGCTCAGGATGATCAACGGCTATAATTTAGATGGTGAAACTTCAAAGCACTCGTCGCGAGTGTCGTGTTCGACGAACATGAATTCATTTTCGACTACATTCATCGCTCAGAAAACATTCATCGTTCAGAAGCTCTTTAACGTCGATCATACATTTAGGTAAGCATAGTGGACTTAGATAATAAATTTATCCATATATCTACTCTCTTCAAAAACCGTTCACTAGCAATGAATTGAGCATAAAAGATTCACTTTCATTTGCTATTTCCTGAGTGGTTTGTGAAAATATCCTGCGTACGGTGGGTAATGCAGTATTTGATCAGATAAAATAATTTGTTAGTTTAAATCTCCTAATGAAAATGAAATAAGATCGAAACAGAGCGAAGAAAGAGACCATTTAGCATCGACTAATGAAAACAGGGAATCTGAACACAAGGTGTGTTCCCACATAGAATCTCGTGCGCATAGAAACGATATGTTTAGAATGAAGATGAGCAGTGACGCAGCTCCAAGCACTGACGCAGCTCCAAGCACTGACGCAGC
>VOMN01102535.1:0-56138 GCA_014899125.1 Orchestia grillus
TCGACAAGCGCCGTCGGCTCTCAATTGTCTCTTCAGTTGATCCAATCGCGCTAATTGGTCTCTTTGTGCACACGATGCATCGTGCTCATAGAGTTTACCATCCTTGGCGAATATTCCAATTGGTCTGTTGTTGAGCAGCTTTCAGTTTCCCATTCGCGCGTATATTGTTTTCAAAAAGCACAGTTGCGAAAGTGCGACAGAAGCAAAACCGACTGGGCTTCCTAGAAGTTCTTTCACATCAGCCACCATGTCGCTACTTCGGCCAGGTGATAGCCAGCTTCAGTCAGGCGTCCTCGGAAAAGCAATTTTTCTTTTTGAGTTGAATGGACTCCCGGGCGACTGGCCCTCACACATGTTAGCTCAAGATATCGGGAGAAGATCAAACATTTTGAACGAAGACGAAAATAACAAACTAAGGTGATGACAACCTGAATGAGGGAAATTGTAACAGCTTGTGAGCACAGTGTACCGCGCAAACAGTAAAACAATTTCACTGTTGTTAAAACAATTCCACCTAGTCACCGTTCAATACAAAGCCAAGGACTGTATTGAACATCGTTTGGTTTTGAAACTCGCTTATATTATTCAATTATACTGCCTCAAGGTTTAAACACAGCCCACGATAACTGAGGCCATCATCGTGGTAAAACTGGGGTCAAAATTCTACCACTGAAGAAAAAAAGGGCCGCAAAAAGGTTTCACATCGCAGCATCTGTAGCAGCACACCTCGTCGCAGTTCGCCGTGAGAGGACCAACTTATTTTTTAAATGAATGGAATATAGAGCAAACAGCCTTTTATACTTTGAGCACTTGTGTGCACATTCATGAAAAGATTAGAGCGAAACACTAAAAATGTATAGAAAAATTTGATAATATTCAAGGCCCCGCAGGAATGCCAGTGGTCTTACAGGGTTGACTAAAGAGGTTGCGAGTGTCTAATATACGAAGAGGTGGAGAGACAATAAGAAAGATTAGATAACTATTTTTAAAATGATTATTAGAGCCATGATGTAAAGTTTCCTATCCACTTGGCACGTGATCCAAAGAGAGCGATGGGAAGGGATCGTTTAGTATGGCCCACAGAAAACTAAGAACATATTTAAAAGGTGTGTACCCACACAGAATCCCCAGCGCATCGAAACAGCAAGCTAAGAATGAAGAGGAAGGAACATAGAAGAGATCGCGAAGAAGGTTATGCAAAACCCGGGATGAGGACAGCTGCCAGCAGACTACCTTCCAGATGGAGCTCAGGAACCCTACAGGCCCCCTATCTAGAGTACGTTCCCATACATAGGTCCTAAAATAAAGTTCAGGAGCCCTACGAATGCCCCACCGAGCGTACGTTCCCATATGTCGCAAAATAGAGATCAGGAACTTACCGCAGAGCGTGCGTTTCCAAAGGCCCTAAAATGTACTGGAGCACAGTCGCTTGGCAAACTTCCACTCTCCTGCAGAGCATTTCATTTCACATATTCAGGATCACATTATAAGAGTAAAATATTCTACTAATAAATACCTTGTTCGCCCTTCAAGCTTGGAAGATCTACGATAAAATTGAAAACCTCGATGAAAAATTTCCTGGAAGTGATACCTATAATCATTTATTAGCATTGAAGAAAATATGCACCATTAAAAAGTAGTAAAGACAACATCGGCGATCGCTCAACGTAGAGCACAGGAATATCGAGTAAAGTAACATTCTACCCCTCGCGCCGCCGAGTACTGGCTGCGCTGCCTGAAAACAAACACGAGTGAGACATCAAGTTCCGTCGGAGGAGAAAAAGCCAACTGAAGCGGGACCTCCGTGCTAAACAAATATCAAGCGAGCCTTGTATCAAAGGTGAAATTCGACCACACTCGTGGGGAGGGATCTTTCTTGCAGCACCCCGCGCAGAGATCTACTGGTTAGCCAGCTGGAAAGAACATGAAAGAACAAATAAATTCATTCTGCTTCACCAGAGGGACAGCACTTGAACGTCGCTGTTAACAGGCGTTGTAAATTGAGCTCCCCTCTGAAGGCTGCAAAATATCCGGAAGAAATCACGCCCACAGTGTACTTTAAATCGAGAAGCTGGGTCTGCTGTCCATTGATCTCAGAAAGGTTTGCTCTCGACGTGTAGCAGGAGATAGGCTGCCTACAGCGCAAAATCTAGCGGCGCTCTACCCACAAAACATTAGTACAGCGTCCTAACTTAAGTATTTTGGTGAGTGATAAAATGGCAAATAATTTACCGAGGTATGCAGAAGCATCAACATTCTGTAGATAGGTACATATACACATGTGAATATACTTACGTAGACTTCCTACAGAACACATACTTAATGCTTTCGAGGAAACACAAATAAATGTTGCGAAAGGGAAGAAGATGAATCAATTCTATAAATAAATTTTATATTAATGAAGAACGGCCGTAACAACTTCGCTTGTTCCAAGGAGATAAATACCGTACATATTCCAAATGACTTTTATCATTACCCCTCAAGGCCCCTCAATGTTTAACCCTGTGACATCATGTTCGTAGTCCTTGTGGCATAAATTTCTTTAGAAGGGGACCAAGCACTAAATTAAGATTGGTTTTATAATTTAACAGCCTATTCCAATTCTTCATTCGTTGTGAATGGAGCGCATTATTGCAGTGTCTACAGCCTTCGTTAGCAGCCACTCAATCTAACACTATATTTATCCCTTTAATCTGAATCACTGCAGCCGTCTCACGCTCAGCTCTGATCTCTCTCGTAACAATACACTGCTTATTTATTTCCTCTCCTTTTTCTCAGCGTAAAAGCAATACAATTACATTATTTCCTAGATCCCACAACACTTATTTCCCGTTTAGGTCTCAGCACTTTTCATTTCCAACTCGGATGGTTCCAAACGCATACCATTAATAACTCATTTCCTATACCTTTAAATTCGTTTTATCTTAGCTATTCTCTTCAAAATCTGCGCACTAGAAAAATTATCAAAGAAACGCATATTATACCCCCTCATTAAGGCATAACCCTCTATGCTGCAACATGGTCTTTTTTTTATTTTTAATTCTTAAAGCTCTGTATTTTTCCGACCCCACTGAGCAGCCTTCAATCTGTACATCTACCGAGGTGTGAGACACGAACTGTTAAACACTTATATTCTTCCATTTATCCGTTCATATATATACTCATCTCGGCAACACATCCATTCATTATTGTTTGAGCATAAGCCAAAAGGTTCAGTAAACTCCAACCATGGCAGAATTTTCTTGGTGTCAGGTAGTTATTTTCAACAAAGAAAAATTCAATTCGTAGCACTCGGTATTATTATTTATGCAAATATAGGCTAACTTTCTGGAGACTATTTTTCTTTCACAACACCGCTCACTCATGAATTATGTGACGCCTGAATTGTGAACTCCATATGTTTTACAGGAACGAATCCCTTGCCAGATTTGCTATTCTAATCTATTGGAATCTAAACTCCACAGCTCGTGTTATCAAGCGAGTTACTCTACAGCTTTCAATCAAAGCAAGTGCTTATCACACTGCACCTCCACCAGGTCGATCAATTATTCGTAGTGGTAAAAGGAGTCTCAGAACTCAGCCATTCTTTTCGCATATGTAGTATGTTGCACACTTCGCCAACGTCAGATCCATGCATATTTCATCCCACCTAAAGACATGCTGTTCTTCGACCATTTACTCCATAGCTGCTGTAAGGCTACTGATAAATTTTCCACACACTGTTCTTAGTTATTACGAAATTATTTCTCGAGTTACAACATCTCCCCCACCATCATGAGTACGTAAGTGATGAACATATACTTCAGTTAATCATACCGCAGAAATTACAAATGAACGTTCAACTCTTCGCCCACTGAAACCCTCGTCTCGTTGCTTTTTGCACTTGACTACGTATCTATTCGGCGTTTGAACTTATGTAGATTTGTCTTTTCATGCTCCAAGTCGTCCTATATATAATCATAACCTCAAACTTCTCAGAAAAATGTAAGGTTAATCAATTCGTTTCGATCGAAGACTAATGTTAACAGTGCACTCAGTTGAAGCACGATTCAACTCGGCTGAGAAAGGCAATTGTACTGCATACCAAGAAATCTGCGCCAAAATGAGTCTGAGTCCCCTCACAGGCTTACATCAAAGTCCATATTTGCACATTCATTCGAGGGAAAATAAATTCCATAGTTTTTGTTAAGAATAATTCAGTTTCTCAGCTACAGACCACACACAACGCACAGGCCGAACAGGGGACATCTATGTAAGGCTGACAGGACGACCACGCAGCGAGTGAGTGCGTGACGTCCACAGCCTGGAGACGCAACACATTACACGGTGTGCATTCAATTTCCCCGTGCAATGCTTGGTGCCGACACAAGGGTGGCCATATTTTCTCATTCATTGCTTTCCCATCAAGTATTTTAGTCGGCTAATTTCTTCGCTAGCTGCAAAATCTATTATAATTTTTTAGAAGATGATCACTCGTTAAATAGTAGGTAGATACCCAAGTTATTCCACCTTCCTCCAAGAGTTCGGATCTCAGATTTTTAACATTATGCATCCGAAACTATCAAAAGGATGGGATTCACGGAAAATTCCCAGAAAACCTAGCAAGTGCGTAGTCTCGGCTGGATAACTCATGAAAAACGCATTTCTTAGCATAATCAACTTTGAGTTTGGTCAAAAAACTCAGCCTTTCTCGAATTCAACATCGTTTTCATATTTTAGAGAAAAATGCATCTCAGCGAATGTGGTCCACAGTGCGGCTTTTATCCTGTCATGGAAACAGAGTTAGGAGCCGAGAAAAAACGTCGCATCCCAGCTTCCAAGTTTGGACGTCCTGCCAGACGATGGTCTAGGCCCCAGGGAGCGATGCAATCTTGACAGTAGGCTCAGCTTAGAAAAAAGACAATTTAGAAAGCTCCAGCTTAGATATTTTCTCCCTCCAAGCGATCAGATTTTCAAATTTGAGAAGCGCGTAAACCTTAAATTCTACTTCTTTAAGTCTACTTTAATTTTGAACTAATTGATGTACATTAGAAAGTCGGGGCGATTTCAAACCCTCTCGGTTAGATCTGTAGAAAAATTGAGCAGTGCTCAGTAAATGAGTTCCGCTTTCTTGGTTCACCAGCTTTTGGACCTGAATGAGAAAATCAAAAAGCGTGCATTCATTCGCAGCACACTACACTTGAGAGGAGCAGCCTCTCATAGGCGCCAATTGCTAAGCCTTCTACTGCTCTTTCCAGCAGCGAGTAGATGGGTACATCAGTACTGCGAGGCTAAATGGGTACATAAAATGGGCACACCAGTACTGCGAGGCTAAACGGGTACATAAAATGGGCACACCAGTAAATGGGCACATCAGCACTGCGAGGCTGTACACCGCGGCGTTCTGCATTTTAAAAGGAAGAACTTGGTCGCCGGTATAAAAACGAAACATGACGTACTGTTCAAATCAACCCAAACGAATTATATAGCACTAAGTGTAATAATCTGTTGAAGTTTTAGCAATTAATTCATTCGCCAACTAAATTGGAGATCCACAAAAAATAAACTTTTCTTTGCTGGAAGAAAAGTTAAAATTAATAGTTACGAAGTTGGAAATTCGAAACTTGTGTGATTCCAGACGACTACTATTTAGGAGCTAAAAGTGTACAGAATTTCTGTATGTGCTAGTATGATCGATGCATTAGAGTTAGACATGATTACACCACAGATCTTCAGATAGATTTCGCTACACAAGCTCCGATTTCCAGGAACTTTTGCCTCACGAGTGCTAAATTCATGCTACGTACCCACTCAAGAGCATAAAAATACATTTGTGAGCATAAAAATTGTACATTACTGAATGTGTATTGACGCACACGTCTAGTTCATGCTCATACTTAAGCGTGAGGTACCTGGAATACATTCTTACAGACGCGCAACCCACGTGCAAAGACACAACGCCGACAATGATCATCACACTGGGCCTCCTTTCTACAGGTAGATAAGCTACTGCACTACTGTGTGTGCAGCCACACTGCAAAATCAGTTACACTATGTTGCATGGTATTTGTTCTTGGCTGTGAAGTGTAATTTGTGAACTCTCATTATAGTGAAACAATAGAAAACGTCCATTGCTCCAACGACACTATTTTTGTTTTATATCATCCTGACGGAAAGCAAATTTGAAAATTTATTGACCTGATTACGAAAGCAAAGTTCTACAATTAAAACTTTAATTTTTTCATTTGTTTAGCTAAAGAGAAACAGGAAATCATCGTTGAACAAGAAGAGAGGGATTCTCTTTCAGTTTTTTTTTTCAGAGCGATGCACAGTTTCAGAGAACTGTGGGATTGGGGAACTTTTTCCCTACAAGACGGATCACTGTCAAATTTGGCACAATTATGAAACTCGATGAAGGAATACCACTTTTTCAGATTTCTCAAAAAAATAAATTATAAATAAAATACTTGGGAATTTTAAAAAAGTTTTCCAACCCAAAATTGTTGCGCTACAACAATGAGGCTGGTTGAAATCTACGCATTTTAATGCGAGAAACCAAACAAAATTCCAAACTTTATGAGAAACTGACCATAAAATCAAATATGCTTGAAAAATAACAAATTCATGACTTTACTTCCATTCTTCCAAGAATAAAAACAGCGTGACTTCAGCATCCGAAAAAACATGCTTTTTCCCAATGAAATATCGCGTCGAGTGAGCAGAGTATCATTTTTGTGAGTAAAAAACTTTTCGAGATGAAATCCATCAACGTTAAAGTAGAACGTTTTTAGGGGACGCGAATGGATATACAGCGGGCTCGTATGCTGATCTGCTCTGAGGCGAGTGTAAGTTCCCTCCAAACTCGTGTGCCTGTGTTCAGTGCAGCGGTCACAGCAATTGGTTAGATCAATTGTTATTGATTTTATAATACAATAATGTATCATTTGCTGGTAAATAATATGTAGCTTCATCAAAATCATATTTTTTCACTCTCTTTGGCCATAGCGCAGTCAGTTCTGCAGATACAGTTTCAAATTGTGATATGTTATAAAGTATGTACCAAAGAGTATTTAGGTACAAACTACGTATCAAAGTATAAAGTACGTACCGAAGAGTACTTTGGTCTTAAGTTTGTACCGAAGTACAAAGTATCTACCAAAGAGTATTTTGGTTATAAAATGATCATTCTCAAACGTTTGAACAGAACGCTACAACATGGTCTCGTTAATTAAACGAGACACAGCAGGGTGAAGCTGGCGACACTGTTTCACAGACTGTCAGTCACGAAGCTAAGATCAAGAATGAAGTCAGAAGAAATTTAGCATAATTTAGAACGAATTCGATAAGTTCTTCATTATCCTACTGGATATTAAAACCTTAAAAGGAAAAAGTACTTCGCTGCCTAAATATAATTCTAAAAACTGACCAGTGTACAATAACGCTACACCCGCCAGCAATAATGTCTAACACTCATGCAATCATGCCACACCCGCCTGTAATCATGCCACATCCGCCTGCAATCATGCCACACCCGCTAGCAATAATGCCACACCCGCTAGCAATAATGCCAAACCCGCCTGCAATCATGCCACACCCGCCTGCAATCATGCCACACCCGCCAGCAATAATGCTAAGCCGGCCTGTAATCATACCACGCACACATGCAATAACGTAGCACAAGCCCACAATAACGGCACACCAGCCCGTAGTAATGCCACTTTCAAATTGAAGGTTAACCAGAACTCTGCATTAGACCCAATGCGAGACGCATGGAGGCACACGTCATCCCACAGCCTCGTGCGAGGAGCAGCCGTAGCGCTCCAGCGACACGCAACTGAGCTTTGACATGGACGATGGCTGGCATGCTATCATACGGCCTGATTTCCTTGCATTCTCACACGACAGATTACCAAGAAACTATAATGCGCCATGTCGTCAAAAGGCCTAACTTCACGGCGCCATCTCATGCCACAATCGAACACAAGCTGGGATGCAGTATACCATGGAACCCTCACACGTCTCATGGGAGAGGCGGCTGGCGGCATTAGGCTCGGTGTCGCGAATTGAGCACTGATAGCGCTATCATATGCCACACAGTGACAGCAAACTGGCATGTGGCATGCTATCAGATGGCAGTGTTAAAGTAGCATGAGCGGAGGCAGCAGGTAGGAGTCATGGCGGTGCCTTAAAGAGGATGCTCGGTCGAGTGAGAGAGAGAGAGGGACAGGTGAGTGAGGGCTAGAGAGGGAGGTACGAGGGGCAAACTCGGGAGTAAGCGGTAAAATGTACGGCAAAGAACCTGAATCTATGTAAGTAGCAGGTGTGAGAAGAGGAGAGGGACAGAGAGGAACTAGTAAATGAAATGGGTGATGGATAAACAAGGAGAGTAATTAGAAAATCGAAAAAAATGGGATCATTGGAATGGAGTCAAATCATAAGAATAGAAATGGGGAAAAATGTGAGCGAGCAATAAATCAATGTAGAGATTCATATGGATGAAATTTTATTTTCTACATGACAATATTTAACGCTATTGTATACTTATTAACCCTAAAAGAACCAAATAATTATTCAAATGAATGAAATAAAAGAATTGCGTAAACAGTCCATCATATTTTACGCACGATCATGCATATTCACGCTAGTTTTGAATGAAATAATTTTAAGTTAAGACCAAACTACATTAACAGAAGCGTAAAGAATTCTTAACAGTGGTCATTATTGGGTTGATTAACCGTCTCTCGGCCGCTCACTGGAGGGGTAGAGTTGAATAAGTACACTGGCAGGTGCCCTGGCTCTGGGAATATCTAGGGAGAGGTTTTGCTCCAAGAATACCGCAATGTCGAGACGCATTTAGGCCTACAAGACCTCGGAATTCTGGGCGAGGCCACAGAGAAACCATGCCCCAATGCTTCCCCTCACGGTGGGCAACCCTCCTGATAGAGCAGGTAATGAATAACACGCTCCTATAAAATTACACCTACACACTGACTGCGAATAAATGCATACATGCACAAACATGTAGAAAATATTCATTGGCAGGTCAAAATTTATGAGTAAAAATGCATCCATACATACACAACTCTAATGACGAATTTCAATTTACGTAGCACCCAACACCACATTATTTCATTGCCTAATAAGATGATGATTCGCATTATTATTAAGAATAAGCTAGGCGAAGCTTTCAATGAATTAGCACTGCATAGTGGCCAAGTCTCACTGTTTCGGTAACAACGAACAGCCTGCTGAGCTAGCAGGAATACATAGAGTGAAAATCGTACTCAAAATAAGAGGAAAGGTGTGAAAACGAGAGAAAGATGTATGTACAGTCGTACAAGAGGTGCGTAGAACGGCAAGTCGGCTTTCCCCTCGAAGACAAAAGACGGTGGAAAGACAGCACAAGACCAATAAACACAATATGTTCGTCTCGTTAGAAGCACTACTAACTCGGCTGGAAAAGGCAACCAATGCTCTGAGGAGAACGAATTCTTCAATGACACGCTGATGACTTGCCTGCACTATCCAAAAATTGACAATACGAACCTTACTGATTTTTAATCGATAATAAAAATTTGATCAGCGGCTAATCCTGTTCTGGAAAAACACCATTATGGAGAAATGCACCATTACCGATGTGTATGCACGAGCCATCAGGTAAATTCCCGCCTGCAAAAATAAGAGGTCAGCGCAGTGGACGACGCACTGACCACAGTGCGTCGTCCACATACAGTGAACTGCTGGGTGTGCAGCTGACCACATTTCATGCAGGACTTGTAAAGAAATTTAATATTGGGTCTTTTTCAACATTAAAGACAAGGTGTCTCCTGAGGGCTGTGCGCAGGGGGCGGGATGCCAGACTTTCCAAAATATTAGCCCTGTTCATATGATGCAGGTTCTCATGAGTCGCCTAATGCCTAACACCTTCCAATCGTTAGGTTGCTCTATTGTTAGGTTATTTCAGAGTTAGGCTAGGTTTGAATTCGGCGACACTTTCTGTTTAGAAGTTCGACGTGCTTCCTTCTTGTTCGCTTTTTCTCTTCGCTCCGATTACGGGCTTAGTCATTTAAATAACTCGAACATGATAGTTTCCTTCAAACGAAATCAAAATATGAGTGTTCATCTACAAACAAACCATTAAGCAATAGAGGAGTGAACTACTCCAAAGGTACACCTGTGATCCAATTCGCAGGGAACGTGTTAAACTACGTTATGAATTCACATATGACACAGAATTTGTTCAAAAATATCAACTTCTTTCTGGTGCTTTCTTCAAGTTTAGCTTAGCCGGAGTTTAAATAACGGAAAACGTCCGTGAATCTTTACTACACAATTTCTGATCACGTGCAGCACATACTGAGAACTGCACCACAACTCCTGGCTCAGCGTAGGCCCTCAGCAACGCCTACACGATGCACAGTGCACCCAGCAACGCCTGCACGATGCGCAGTGCACCCAGCAACGCCTGCACGATGCGCACTGCACCTCAGTACGGACGGTCCCGTCACGTGTGCGGCGCTATCTGTCGCTCGCTGTGTGATCCACATCATCGGACTAACAGCAGGGGCCATTTCTCTGTCTTGCGAGCGTGTAAAACATTCCTATGGCTCCCGAATCTAATCAAAACAAACCAAGATCTTGAAAAACACAAAGGGTGACTGCCAACCCCCGGTGGTTTATGGTCCCCTCTGGGTTCAGTATCGCATGCACGGCCGTGATGAAGTACCAAGGAAAACAACGGAACCTTGGCAGGCAGAGCTAGGACCTTCATGTATTGCGTTCGACATTCTGCGACAACGAGCCCTCACGTGCACGCAACCACCCTGCCATTATTGGGCTCAAATAAACGCCGCTCTTTCTACAATAAACACCCGGTGCGGTCAGCTGAATGCGTGATACAACCTAACTCTACTAAAAATATATTATGCGAACAACTCAATAAAATTAAATTGATTTGACCGTAAATTTTTGAGTTATTTCTTCAGCGTAAAATCTTTGCAATATTGCAACAATTCAGTAAACAAGAATAACAAATATAATGTGAAGGAAGCACTGTGGTGGAGAATGGAACGACGGAAGCAGAGCAATGAGGACAGACATTATCAAATGTACGGATCATCTATACATGATCTTCAATATTTACCAACATTTAATATCAGGATAAGAAATTTCTAAGTACAGTTCGCCTTAACACCAAATAAGAAAAATCCAGTTATTCTTATTAAGTATAAGTGCATGAACCACAAGAAATTATAAAAACGAATTCGTTGGATACAATTTCGAGCGACCACGAATCAAGTTTACAATTTAAACACAATGCTAAGAATTATAAATAAAACAAACAAAAAGAGACTTTCCTTCCCACTAGCCTTGAAACTTCCTGCAGTTCTCGCAATTTAATTACTGCCACTTTTCGACTAGTATTTTCCGATAAGAAACGTAACATTCGGTCAAATAACTATTTCAGACTTGGAGAAAGAACAGAGAAAGCCAATGCATTCATTTTTCTGACATTCTGGAGCTATGCAAGCGAAAAATAAAAGTCGAGCAGCTCTGTCATCCGTCTGTGAAATTTGCGGATATTGGATAAATTATTCAACCCAATTGTCGTAATCTGAGAGATTCAAAAGCCGTCATAAAAATGAATAAATCATTTCCACTGGTAGAGGAATCAATATCATACAATTTCATGTTATTTTCCCAACAGACGCAAAATGCGAGAATAAACTTCCGAGAAGTTCAGACCTTTCTTTAAGTAATGAATGAGACAGACAGACAGAAGAAGGATCAGTATATTTTCCCATTTCAAAGTTTGACATCTGAGAATAAAAAGTGAATTTAAAATTTGATGATCGCACCCATGGTTTCAATACAAACGCAACAATTCAGTCGTATGCCATAGAGACCAAATTAAAAGCAGCCGAGCACTTAGAAAAAGCTATGTAAGTACGCAATCTAACGTCGAAACAGAGGCAAAAAAAACGCGTCGATTAAACAGTGGTTCATGAGCACGCTGAAGACTAGGCATCAAACAGCGCAGCCGCGCCGTGATGAGCAAATCAAAGCAGGCTCAGGCATGCCTCGTCCATCATTTCGAAAGTCAGAGGGGGAAAGTTAAACCATTTGCGAAGCAGGAACTACAGCGCAAAATCTTTCCCCTGCACAAGTTCGTGCTTGCATTGAGGAACGTGGCTCGGACGCGTCCAAGTTGGGGGCCATCATCAGGGTAAAGTACAGCCTGGGGCTCGACAATAAACTCCCTTGGAAATATCACGACAACAAGCATCCAGTAGGAATGTACAAAATTTCCTAATATGGAAACACGGCAAGAACAGCAAAAACAGCGTGAAAGTGTAATGAAAATCCTAAAAATTTAAATATCAATATGAAGGGAAAGATATGGGACCAGTGCTGCTTCATTGCTCTGAAATAATGATTTTTGCATCAAGTTTTTTGTACTAGCGTCGTAACCAAGCCCTCCAAAGGAAGGATATAAAATTTCGAATAAGCAATGCCCCGAGCAAAATATTTTTTCGATAGCACAAGGAAAAGGCGTCGCCGCAAAGGGGATGTTATTGACTTCCATAAATTTTATCATTATTGCATTTGTAGCGTTTTCCGCTAGAGAAAAAGTCCTCGTATCGTTTTCAGAAGAAGAACTACCCCCGCACGAAAATAAATGAAAGTGAGACGATAGTAACAGCGGCGACAGCTCGAGCACAAATAAGCACATTTACCCAGTCAGACGCCCGGCCAAATGGGAGAGCATAGAGGTGTGTTCGGTTTGAACAAAGGCCAATCCCACTATATAATAATAGCCCAGTGTTGCTTGCTTCCTTGGTTCGTTCGTCTCTGTTACGCTCATGAGGATTGAGATAGGAGAAAATTCCCGGTTCGTATTTCTAAACTAATACCTAGACTGTCGGATAAGGCAGTCCGTATCAGTGATACTGAAAATAACACATCATGTCAGAGTTACCGTAAATGAGAAGGCATCTCAAGAATTTAATATCATTTGTCGCGCCATTTTTGGCGGAGCGCGTCCACTAGAAGAACATATTCCGTTTTGACAACCATAAGTTTTGCCAATTCGTCGGAGCTAGGGAAGGCGGCGGCATTTCAAAACACGGGGTTCACTTGCCCGCACATTCCTCTACAGCAGCGGCCGTAACTGGAGGCGCTCGTGGGCGTCTTCACGACGGACGATATCGGTTCCTCGAGGGTGCGGGCTAAGATACGCGTTCATTAGGGCTGCTTCATTAAAGGAAACTTTTGACTAATTTCTAGAACGAACATGAGAGTGGAATAATATCGCAACAACGCAACACGAGCAGAAATCGATTGGATCCTCCCAAGACAAGAGAGTATTGCACGAGGCACAGAGACTAAGGTGTTTGTCATCGCCATAACAACAACCAAGTTGCTGAGGTTTTTGTTCAACCAAAATTCACAAAACACCATTCAGAGATGCTGTAATATTTTTCTAAATATAAAATAAATCTGATTTCGTCGTGCATCAACATATTCTCAATTATGCAAATAAGGATTTATGAAATGCAAGGTTTTTATTGCATACACATCAGCACAAGATTTTTTCATCAGTTTAGGAGGTGGGGGCAAAAAATTTCCGCGGTTTGAAAGCAATGAATAAAAATTGGTCAAGGAACTCTACTCTGTAGCTGTACTGTCGCTGCACAGGCGCGAGGGAAACTTTGCCTGTCCTCATAATCAAATTTTAGCAGGCGTTTGAGCGTAGCTTTCCGTCCCGCATGTTCCGTCCCGTCTGTTTCGTCCCGCCTGTTCCGTCCTGCATGTTCCGTCCTGCCTGTTCCGTCCCGCATGTTCCGTCCCGCCTGTTCCGTCCCGCCTGTTCCGTCCTGCATGTTCCGTCCTGCCTGTTCCGTCCCGCACGTTCCGTCCCGCACGTTCCGTCCAACATGTTCCGCCCAACATGTTCCGTCCAACATGTTCCGTCCAACATGTTCCGTCCAACATGTTCCGTCCAACATGTTCCGTCCAACATGTTCCGTCCAACATGTTCCGTCCAACATGTTCCGTCCAACATGTTCCGTCCAACATGTTCCGTCCAACATGTTCCGTCCAACATGTTCCGTCCAACATGTTCCGTCCAACATGTTCCGTCCAACATGTTCCGTCCAACATGTTCCGTCCAACATGTTCCGTCCAACATGTTCCGTCCAACATGTTCCGTCCAACATGTTCCGTCCAACATGTTCCGTCCAACATGTTCCGTCCAACATGTTCCGTCCAACATGTTCCGTCCAACATGTTCCGTCCAACATGTTCCGTCCAACATGTTCCGTCCAACATGTTCCGTCCAACATGTTCCGTCCAACATGTTCCGTCCTACATGTTCCGTCCTACATGTTCCGTCCTACATGTTCCGTCCTACAAGTTCCGTTCTACAAGTTCCACCCTACATGTTTTGTCCTACATGTTCTGTCCTACATGTTCAGTCGTCAGGTCCCAGCCTGTTACAGCCACAGGCCTTGGAGGCCACCTCGTACTCTGCCAGCGGCTTTGTTCATGGTCTTTTTATATCCCCAAATCGATAACCAACTTAAAATAAGAGTACATTCTGTGCTCACATTCATTTTAGGATTTTACCATTTCAAGAAAAATAGATTTAAATTAATCGCTTTAGGTACATCTTGTGAGGAGCAGCGAACAAACAAAAGCAGTAGAATGAACAGAATCTTCGGAATCCTCAGAATCTTCAAAAACGGCATGAAGTAACATTGCAAATACTGTCGCAAAAAATTTGGTCTAGGTATTGAATTCTCTCCCACGAGATGACGAAAATAAAAACACTGCACTTTCGGACAAGTGTCTTGTTCGCACAACACACAACTTCTGTTCTCAGTCATCTTCCATTCATGTACCTAGCAATCATGTAGAGGGGTGTAATGTTCCGATGTGTCAATATTCAAACTTAATCTGAATGTTCTACCATTTCAACTGTGTGGGTGATCAACACGTAGGACATGCGTGTAACGTATTTACATCTTTAAAAACGTCAGCAGTATTTCCGCGACTCAAATATGCTCCTCACCATTTAAATGACTCCTATTCGTATTATTTCAGGGTAAAAACATCCATAACACCATGCCCTGGTAACCCACCTCATTTTCAACCTTACTACTCACGGAGGAGCACATATCGAGATAAACGGGCCAGCGTACCATACACCGCTACCCGCACTCATTGTCCCACGACAGCAAAAGCAATTCTGTTCGTTTTGGGAGAGAACTTGTCAGGGAAAAAGGTTGGCAGCGCTAAAACGTTCGATTGCTCTTCACTACGATGGTTTCTGCAAATCTGCTCGTCTAGCTTTACCAAACTCGCTTGTTCGCAGCCTCCCTCCTCTACAGTTCCAACCCTCCAGAACCGCCTACAGCGCTGTCAAATCGCCTTACTGTAGCACTCCAGCATGATGGAATGGATCGTTAAAAACTTTCATGTTTGTTCTGATTCGCGCATGCGTATTGCACAGGCAACATGATCACACCGGGATATTCATCTACGCTTCTGCGGTTTTAACTAGATGTTGTTCTACCGATGATAATGTATTTACTCTCCACCTCTAAAAATTGTACTCCTACCAACTACGAGCGTTTTGACTAATAAAGCGGATATACGTCCTTTAGGCAATTGTTATTAAGAAATCCCCTCCTCCATCCGCAACGATTACAATACACACATGTATAAAACTACGCACTTTTCAAGAATAAAATCAACCCTCTTTACGAACTCAAATACTTAGTAGGCAAAGTGTACGAGTTTACTCAATGTTCCAGCCTTACACCATGTGCAACAAAACTTTGAAGTACAAATTCGAACATGTAATGCATTACGTGTAGCATCATGCAGTAGAATTATATACATTCGCATGTACAGCAGTTACTGCATCAACTCGCGGACGAAGCACCCATACAATTCCTGCACCTGCACTAACATACTGGACAGCATTTCATATTAGGAATAATAGATTTTGAATTAATCGCTTTAGGTGCATCGTATGAGGAGCAGCGAGCCAACAGAAGCAGCAAAATGAACAGAATCTTCAGAATCGTCAAAAACGGTATGTATTGATATTGCTAACACTGTCACGAAAAATCTCCTGCCTGAAAAAAACACAAAAACGGTGAGATCTAAAATCAATTTTGGATGTTATTTCTCTCAAGATAATAGAACCAAGAACGTTAGAAACTGTATTTTGAATAAAAATCACTGAAGAAGAATATTTTAATCTTAGAAGGAATGATAAACTGTCTTCACATTTTACCAACAGCCATTCCGAGAAACGATGTTGCTTTCAATGAGGAGATCTCAAAGGAACAAAAAATTTTCATCTCAGTGAATACAGAAACCACGAGGAACAAAAAAGTTATGAAGAAACTCGAAGAAACTTTCACATAAAGGAGAGCTCCTTCTAAAAGAACAATCTCCAGGGTTGTTCAGAAATTTAGAAGCAAACAAACAAAAATGTTTTTCAGTACAACGAAAGAATTTGAAAAAAATTGACGACGTGCTCACCCATTCGTATTGAAAATTCACAGAATAACGTTGGTATTTTCTAATGTTTTTTAAAGAGATGGTACTTATCCAACATGGACATAGGTACCTCCTGGTTAAATTTCTTGAAAAACTCATAATACAACACGCCGTACCTGCTCTAGCATACGGAAGAGGTACACATACAGTCACTCACTTACATGAGCGTACTGTGGAATTGTCCATACATTTACGGCCCCACCACCACCACACAATGCAGGGGTAAACACAATACAACACAAAGGTGCACACAACACAACACTAAGGGATACACAATACAACACAAAGGGATACACAATACAACACAAAGGGATACACTATACAACACAAAGGGATACACAATACAACACAAAAGGATACACAACACAACACAGGTACACAGAATACACCACAAAAAGACACACAAAAGGCCACACAACACAACACAAGACTCACCTTGTTGCAGGCCTTGCACTTGCCCTTCTGGTTGCGGCGGTGCACCCAGTGGTGGTGGGTGGCCGTCTGCTCCCGGTACTGCCGCAGCCCCACGTCCCGGAACGAGGGTTTGCATGTGAACTTGACGCGTCCCCCCAGGGTGGGGATGCAGTGCTTGTGCGCGATGATCTTGCACGCGCTGCACTTCATACGTGGGCCGTTCTTCTGTGAGGGCAAAGACGATGTTTCGTACAGTGGGAGTCATGAAAAATGGTGTATTACATCGTTGGGATTATTGGGTAATACACCAAGTTAACGTGTTAATTCTTTTTTAAAAGTGTGTTACCATTTATTTACGCGCTGAAGGAATTGCATGGAAGAGAGTATACGGGTTCCCATTTGTACTCAGCAAGACAATGTCAGAGAAGGTAATAAAAAGCTCGACTAACTTCAATAAAAATCGGAAGAAATATAAAAGTTTTCTTAGTAATAATCCCCAAGCTCTGCTCTTGGAAACTATCCGACATACAAGTAGTAATAATAAAAGCCGATGAAAACATTTCTCGCTGACACCCTAGTACTAGAGAACCAATTTCATCCGCCAGTCTTCAAGAGCGACGCTGAAATCGTGCCTCCGCAGCTGCAGAGAAGGGCGTCTCGGACCTCAGAGGAGGCGGCAGATGAACAATTATTGTAATAGGACCCGATGCACAGAGTCAGCTGTTGGCTGTTAGCTATCTAAAATAATACGTAAATAAAACAAAGTGTGTTTTTTTAGACCCTATTACAGTAAAATGAAATCTATGATATTTATGATCAATATAGAACTATACCACGAACTGTAGGTAAAGAACTACTCATAAACTATGAAATAATGAAATTACCTCGGAGCCTGAAAGAATACTTATACTTTTGGCTGCCATTATTAAACTAAAATTTTATACGGTAACCAATGAGATAATTGTCTGTCATCTCATCTAAATCTTAACCTTTTGTTTCAAGTTCCATTTCATAATAAATAAGGAAACTCGTACCCCTTTCGCACCCCTAAAACACAGATCGGACATAATATTCTTTCTTTTAACAAATTTTTAATTGAACCCTATCATTATTCATCTGAATATGCAGGTGCCTCAAATGTACCTCGCTGTCAAGCCAACTTCTCTCAATACTAAGATTACTTCCATCTTATGTTAGCTTTTAATTTGAATGCTTAGTCGCTAGAGCAACCAAGGTCATCAGGAAAAACCTGTAACAGGTGGGGGAACTGCATTGAGCTTTATACGAAACAGCTCGATCGATCTCATGCACATCTGTAATTAGACTGCATTTAGCTTAACCCGAAAAGCTGACAGCAGCCCACGAAACGGGGCCATTTGGTGCCATTGATTCTTACGGAGTTAATGTGAGCTAGCGTGAGGTAAGAGGAGTGTCCATGCAAGGAAGACTCAAGATGCAGTATTGTATTCAAGAAGAGCAAAAAACGTTTCTCTATGAAACAGAATCAACAAAAGAAACAGAGGCTAACAAATGGAAACAGACTGTTGAATCTCGCATTCAAGAGCGGTGTGGATTTATTTTTAGCGATGCGATTAATTATGTTTGATATAACTATATGTAGTTCTGAATCCATGACCAAAGTAAAGTGATAGTTCCATGGAGCACAACTTTCGAACGGCGAAATCTAAATCTGTTAGGTTTTGTTGGCTAGGTATTGTACTGTCAAAAAACATCCCTGATAATCATTGAAGAAGTAAAAAATAGCACTACTTAGAAGCGATGGAATTCTTGGAGTTAATTCAAAGGTCACACAAGCTGTTATCACGTTCCGTCAAAATAAAGCTCTCGTCCTTTACCTCGACGTTTGCGGAAGAAATGTGGGCAAGATTGAAAGGCGTTCCCTTCTGTTGAGTTACGGCCTCCGCATTCCTCGATGCCAATTCGCTCTCAAATTTAGTTCCATTCGTGAAGTGAGGCTTGCTCCACCCAAATTCTCCTCTACATTGGCCAGGGAGAACGCGCTGGCACAATATTACCCACTGCGCAGACGCAGAGGATCATCTTGTCGTCCTAAGATTGGCTCGTCTCACTTCAGTCGGAAGGATATATTTCGAAAAATAACCTGAAAATCTCGTCTAACAAATTTCATTTTCGAAAAAAATCAACGTAGGTGCGTCGTAAGTGGAGTATACATATGATTATCTACATTTGGTAGCAAAGCTCCATTCATTTGAATTCGTCGACAAGAATTCTGTCAATCTTCTTGGAGTGCGAAGTCTTCTGGGCAAACTGCGATGAGGTGAATTGTAAGCAATCGCGGATTATTAATTATATTCCTAGCCCAACATCCCACATAGTCATTAGAAGTCATTCATAGTCACTGCGTATCATAGCATTACGTGACCATAGCACCTCAAGCGGGAACTTGTGCTCTTAGCCGGAAGAGAGCGTGTGAAGTCTCGCACGGCCTATCCATTTACACACTCCTGACAGGGACTTTTCTACAGCTGCCTAAAACTCTGAATATTAAAACCACATCACTGCTACCACTTCTAGATTTTTTCAATTTATTTGAATACATTTGAAGATTTTTTCTTTCGTTCAAAGGATAATTTTTTTGTTCCGGCTGAAACTGGTTTTTATTAGAAATAATCTTTGATCATTTAGTTAATTCAGTGATTGGAACATAACCCGATTATATCGCAGATGATCACATTAGCAAAAATATTTTCTGTCAGTGAGAAGAGTTTAGAAATTTTCCTCGATTCAATCAGATTATCTTTTAGGCCCCTGTCCGAAAGTTGAATTTGAAAGAATAGTTACCACTTATCTAAATTTTTATGACGAATTGTTCACAGTTCAATTTAACCTGTATATTGCGGCGGAACTGAATTTTTTCCTAACTTACGTATTGGTATTTTAAAGATCGTGCCTGATTTGACGGGCTTAAATTAGCTATTCATCATCTGGTTACAAATGTGACGCGTAAGGCACCGGCTTCATTCTGCTAGTTCATGTTTTTTCAATTTAAACATTTATTCAAGCACCCTCACAGAGGGCATAGAAGAGGCAATACAATTAGGTTAGTTAGATTCATCTATCATACGCTATTGGGACTGGTGACCTCAAGGGAGATCCTGTTAGGTTACTTCAGCTATAGATCGGGCTTCGGAACTCTCGTCTTTCGCGTCCACTTTACTTCCTTCAACTTTTCCATCCTCTTCGCTATCTATTCTTTGTCGTTCTTCCTATTAATTTTTAAATTGCTGTTCCTATGCGCAGATCCTATGTGAGAACACACCTTGTGTTTAAATTCCCCGTTTACCTCTGGCTATACTAAGAGGTTGTTTTCTCTTCCAGTGCGACATAATCTGAGCCACTGAAGCGCTGCAATTTATACTACTGCTCATATCACCGAAATATTCGCACAACAAACAACGAAAAAGGTCAGATTTCTGCGAGAAATAAATTCTAGCATTTCAGGGCTTACCAACCGCATTTTACATTTTAAGACCCCGCCAGGTTCCATAGCACCCGTGCTTTTGAAGAGATCTCCCCGCACGGTAAAGTCAAGTCAAAGAAGGATCATGTGAAGACGCGGAGAGTGCTGTACTGCAGGAGGCATCAGTGCCAGAACTTTGGTAAAGTTTAGCAAGTCCCAAAAAATTTCCGTCTACATTTCCCCCTGACTCGGAGCATGTCAAGATGATTGATTGGGCAAATTGGATTCCCACTCGCTGGGAAGAGCGTAAAGTCTGCCTCTGGTCAACTCATACCACCAATGCGTTTTGGTTCCGTTTTTTCGCATTTTGAGTCTAAGCGAAATGAAAAATATACAAGACACAGAACACCTATACGTTTATTCATCAGCCGTTAAGATCCCATTTCATCGACTGAACTACTCACTCTTGAGTGTTCAGTTAGGGGACTTGGCGCTCCTTAGGAGTTGAATAGGACGTTGGCTGCCTGCTGCTCGAGGGAAGCGTATGTTACTGCCTGCAGTTACCAGCTTTGTCCTCATTATACCGAGCTGCACGAAGGTGTCAGGAGCCCTTTATGTAGTACTGATTTTTTAATATTCGTAGATATAGTTTCATCGATTGCAATACAAATTCTGGTTTTCCATGGTATCCCGTGCGTGTGGAGTGACCGCGATATCGTGCCGAGAACATGCACGCTGGAATATTTTTGCAGCTATTCCTGTTTTTTGCTCGTAATACTTTCTGCGTGTTTCATCTCGTACAGGCTTTCATAGCAACAACACATCAACGTTCATTAAAACGCGACCTAAAATGAGACAAACTTTTAAATATTTAGCCCATGAAGATGGCACCGAATTTCCCCTTCCTCGACCAGCCCGTTTTCATGGACTAATGTGCAGTGAAAAGAGCCTTCCTTCTCCTCGCAAATAAAAACAGTCATCTCTTGAAGGTGGAAATGTTACGTCCCAATGTGCCTTGCCTACGTGCTTGTATTTATCCGCCTTCGTGCCATATCTTTTGAGAGCAAGTTCCGTAAAAAGTTCAATGAAAACGTCCACCTTTATATCAACAGACCTGTTGACTTCTCAGTATTAACTATTCTTCACTTTTGGATGCAAATTAAAAAAACTCGGCCTCTTTTTGATCAATTCTCTCGCCGCTGCGAGCTTTTAAACCTTTTCATGGTCGACAAATGTTTTTGACAGACACTGAATATAGACGCGACTGCCAATCCAGTTATCCATATTTGCTCAGATGTGAGGCATGAAATGCTTCTCTCTTGTTTTTCAGATATCAAACTGAAGCAGCGTTTCCAGGAACTGTGAAGCGAGATAACTATTTCTTCAAACTCGACATGTGTTCAGAAATGTCAGGCTTTTAGTGTCGTATTGTATAGGTGTGAGGAGAGCGGCATTTTAAATGGTTTGATCGAAAACTTATACGATTTGAAAACGTTGCAGTAATTCGCAAGGTACGACGACAAATTTTCAAAATTTGCACACAATGTAATTGTGAACATTTACGTCTAATAGAAATTGCCTTCAAAGAAATACAGGTTAAGAAGAGACTGCATCAATGGAATCTCCTATCCCATTCACATCAATTTAAAAACAAGCCGATTTTCAGCTTAACCGGCCGATCGTAAAGTAAATTTACTTTCCATTTGCGAACGGGAATATCAACAGAACGCATATGATGCAATACTCGATAAAAAACAACGTCATCTTTAGCGAAAACTCTTCATGTGTAAAGTTCGTAAAGTTCTGAGCAAATAGCACTTTAAAAGTCATTTAGCATTTTTTATGTTGTTCCAATATACAATATTAATAATATTTACAATCATATAACATTTTAACAGTCATTTGAAAGTTTCAAAATTTCCAGCGTGAAGAAGGCATCAAGGAAAACTGCACAGAACATTTGGCTGACGGGAAAATTACGAGGCATGAAAACAGTTGCACTCAGTTCTATTCTAAAATAAAACGTTAGAGTGTCGGCTCATCACAGGCATCATACGTTTACAAAATCCAAACATCAAATAAGGAATTCATGGCCTTGGCAGGGCTATCAAAACAGCGCATAAAGTTTTCATAATTTTTCAATTACATTTCATTCAGGCGTTCTATCAGAGCTAAGAGTTTGTCAATTCTTTGACTTCCATGTTTGGGTGAATAGAATTTTTTTTAATGTTTACTTATGGAATTAGGGCTCTTAAAACTCTTCATTTTGCCTCGTATTTTTCATCACAGTGAAATACAGTAAGCATCTTTGCCCCTTTTCTGAATACTGAATGTTCACCAAGCAGAATCAAACGAATGAGTGTGTACTGATCTATTCATCCATTCAACGTCACGCATTTTTTATCTAAACAGCTCATGTGTTCGTACCAGATCCCGTCACGGAACCTTAAAGTTTTCACGAGCTTGCTGCTTTTATACGCTGGACACGAGCGTGAAAAAATTAAAGCGAGGCAGGTTTCCTCATAATAACTCGAGCTCTCAGCCGCCTAACGCTTGAGCACATTTCAATGAGACGGGGAGCAAGAAGCGATCTTCTGATATCCAACTACGCGGGCGGCGGGCACTTGAGGACGAGAAGCCCTCGTACCATAAGTCGAGGGCTGTCCGTACGCAGTCCACACAACGCGGCTGTGCACATCCGCCGTCTGCTTCCCTTCCGTCAGGTGCGTACGGCGACCCCTGAACCCCTTTTAACCCTTTGCCGACGAGGTTATTTTTTCGATAAGGCTGCAATCAGCTTTGTGTAAAAATCTAGCTGCAGCCTCGCGTGCGTGTGCAGTACGGCTGCATTGAGCTTCTTTAGAAAAAGCAGCAGATGGAAGAGGTTTTGAAATCCAAGCAGATGGTAAGGAGTTAACGAGGCTGTCGCTCACTGGAGCCTTGTTTTCTCTTCAGAAATGGAGGGGGGGTTACATCGCCGCGATACACACGCAGCACCTTCGGAAATATATCCTCAGGCCAATTCTCAAACGTTATGGGTAAGAATGTACGTTTCACTCGCATTTGCAAAAAGGTTATAGCTACTGACAAATCATTCGCAAGATTTCATTATTTTCCGCTTTTTAAAAGAGACCTGCGAAAATGGTTATTCAATTCGGCCTAGATATAAAGACTGATTAATTCGTTTTTAGCAACGGAACTTCAGAAAACGTAAAAACAACAAATGACTGACAAAAAAGAAGGAAAAATGTAAAATAAAACAAGCGTGTATGAAAACGGGAAATTTTATCCAATGTAGGATCAACGAGGAAAGTCTTCTTCCAATTACTCGTTGAAATACTTTCAAATTCTTATATTGCACGCACCGTTACTTCATTAGTGTGCACGAATATATTTCTAACACTTACGCCAGTAATTAAGCCAGTAAGTGACTTAAAAGTAACATTATGAGGCACGAACAAAGCAGCTCCAAATCAGATTCTAAAATATGAAATTTCAAGCATAGCTCATCACCTATCAAACGCTCGTGAAGAATAACTTTAAAAAAAATAAAAAACGAATAGCATAATTTACAAGTACGCTTGTAAAAAGCAGCAGCAACGTAACGCAACGACCACTCCACTCCAAATCGCAAAGACCACTCCACTCCAAATGACAACGACCACTCCACTCCAAATGACAACGACCACTCCATTCTAAATCACAACGACCACTCCATTCCAAATCACAACGGCCACTCCACTCCAAATCACAACGACCACTCCACTCCAAATGACAACGGCCACTCCACTGCTTGGGTCTTGAACCACTGAAGCAAAACGCGAGACGTGACCAGTCGACCACGCGTTTTAATTCCATCAGAGCGACGGCGAACTCCTTCAAATTTGGCCTCCCAAAAGAGGCGGCATCCATCATCTCTGAGGACTAGCAGCCTGAGGACCTCTTGCGTTTATCAGAGGCGTAATTAGAGGCGCCGCTGTACCATCACTGCCCTCCCCAGCCTCTCATTTGCCTCCTCGTAATGCCCTCCTCGCGATACCTGACGCGCGGTTCTGTACGGGGCAGCGTGTGGTCGACACTGCGTCGCGCGGTACAGCGAGACCATTTCCGGAATGCTGCGATACCATTCCCGTAATGCTGCGATACCATTTCCGTAATGCTGCGATACCATTTCCGTAATGCTGCAATACCACTTCCGTAATGCTGCAATACCACTTCCGTAATACTGCAAGACCATTTCCGAAATACTGCAAGACCATTTCCGTAGTGCTGCGAGACCATTTCCGTAATGCTGTAATACCATATCCGTGATACTGCAATACTACTTCAGTGATACTGCGATACCACGCGCGCGGTACTGTGTTGCCATTTGAACGGCACTACTTGCGCGGCGCTGTGATGTCACTTGTGCAATGATGCTAGCCTACTTGTGCGACACGGCGGTACCGCTTGCGCGATACTACGTACCTCCACAAGACTGCAATGTCGATTGAGCGATATTTCTTTTGCAAAGCTGTGGCAGCACTTGCCGAAAATAGAGATACTTCTTCTCTGATACTGCGGTGCGACCACCGTGATGGGGTGATACCACCTGCTTGATGCATCTGCGGTACCAGCCCCATACCACCAGCTCCTGACCACCAGCTCCTGACCACCAGCTCCTGACCACCAGCTCCGGTGTGGGGCCGCTGCGCTAGGCAGGCTACTCTGCCCTGTCGATATTTGACCGTATAATCGATTATATTCATCTAATCGACTATACGGCGGTGATATCTGCGTTTGAACGGCTAAAGTTATACACGATTACAGATGCTTCAGCTTAGAAGTTCGACTGGGGTTACAGCCGTAATTCTTCACGACATTTTTGAGACAGAACTCAAATGACGCAGCTTGGCCACATCCGTTCTGCCGCCGCAACTCTGCAAGGGCTGTTTTGTAAAGTCAAGTCAAGAGCGCCTGCTCGACATCAGAAATTTTGTGATGGCCACTAAAGAATGGCCACTCAGGAATGGCCACTCAGGAATGGGCACTCAAAAATGGCCACTCAAAAATGGCCACTCAAGAACAGCCACTCAAGAACAGCCACTCAAGAACAGCCACTCAACAACGGCAACTCACGAATGACAATTCAACAATGGCACCTGAACTCTGCAGCGGCAACTGTGAAGGAAGGAGCGAGACGACAACTCAGTGATGTGAGGTTACTCAATTACCGCACGTCGAAAGGAGCAGCTCAGGAATTGTAAGTCAGGCAGAGGAATCACTCTGATGAAAGTACTCGACCTCCCCTGAAAACTCTGCTCGCTATTTGTGCGCCATGAGAAAACAAAGCGTAATATTTGAATTGCATGCTTCACCTCGTTGATGTCACCAGCTCATCCCCAGCTGGGACAGGGTTATTATCTTGTGATCCCGAGCCAGCTGTTCCCAACGTAATCCGTTCTCGCTCGTCATTGATAAAGAATACGTTACATTTTCTCCCGCATAATGCTGTGTTCAAATCATAGCACCGAATGAGATCAGAACAACGGATCAGCAACAGCGCAGATCTAAGAGATCGGTGCAGGGCGCAGGTGTGCACGGCCCACGCAATTTGTCTCCGTCGTCGAGCTAGCAAAAAAGTGAGCAAACCAAGCGTCCATATTACGAGGTGTTCGTGGTGTTCTGAAATGAGAGGCGGACACGGAGGGACCAAGTCTCCATACCGTCGGTTGCGCCGCTGCTGATCTCTCAATTCACGAGATAATGAGCTGGACCAGAGCGGGTGTTCGAGGCCCCGAACTGGGGTATTGGTCGCCCGAACTAATTCCCCTGACTTCTTTAAGCACCGTAAATGGGGTAATGAAGATTAGAACTCACTCTAGAGGTAATGAGATTTAATTTTCCTTGCAGGAGGTGCGAAGGGTTAGGTACTGCAATATGCATAACAAAGAATGCCAAGGGCGTCCGGGAATTATTTCTGTCCTGAATTAAAATTATTTTTGTGAATTATTTTCCATACATCAATGTAACTATAGTTATGGTCAGTTTTAACAGCCTATACACATTATCACCATCGACATTTTTGCCATCATTTCCAGGATTTCTGTTCGTCCAGAATACATGGAAACGTACTGACATAGCCACATGAATACACTCGTTTGTATTTGATGGACAGTACAGGTAATATTTTAAGTAAATGCTTCTGGCCAATTGGCAGCAGGATAAAGTCCTTGATGGATACTGAACCGAGTGTACATACCTATCTGCCTCATTGTACCATCCTGGTCCCACTCAAACATTCTGAGCAGACTGCTCATACCATCCTGATCTCACTTGATAATTCTGAACACACTATTTATACGATCCTGATCTTACTGTAACATTCTGAAGGGAATGCTATACCATCCTGTTTCGCTATATTAACCAGATCTTATCCACTAGCGCGCCAGCAAATAATGCTCTTCAAAAAGAGTATATTCATAGCCGTATCCAATGGGTGCCGTATCCAATGGGTGCCGTATCCAATGGGTGCGGTATCCAATGGGTACCGTATCCAATGGGTGCTGTATCTCCGAGTGTTTCAGAGATTTTCAAGTCCCCTACCAGAAACCAACAATGCTCCATGGAGTATATTGCAGATGGTTAATTCGGACACAAGTCATTGCCTGCGTCGCCCTGGAGGACGAGTCTGCATCTAAGTGTCCCTGACCTTGACATGCAGATAAGGGTTCCGTTTTTCAGCTTTTAACTTTAGATATAAACCACTGTTAACTCATTCATTGCCACCATAAAAGTTAGCTTCATTGTTCAATGCTATCAAAATCGTTTTTAATAAGCATTCAAGCAAGAATTTCTCTTAGCATAATCATAGTGGTTGTCGCAGTGGAAACACTCGTAGTCCATACGGAATTAACGAAGACGCACATGTTTTTCAGAAGCAAGATCAAATTGTAGCAAGATCAATTGTAGAAGCATAGCTAAAAAGCAGTCGAGCTGTAAGTAGCAAAGTAGCATTTGACGCACACGAGCGTCATGTGGCGGCGAACGCGTGGAAGAATTAAGCCAGTCTGCAAAACTAGGCAGCTGTGTTGTGAACGGCGGTAGAATCCTTATAGTAGCCCTCAAACGAACTGCCACCAATAATTTCAATTTATCACAAAACTTGGCACGTTTGGGGTGAAAATCTTATTAGGGAACAGTATTTATTGAAGCCTTATACAATGTTGCTTTGAATCGGGTGCTAGGTTGTTGCTGGGTCTCGACATTGAAAAATGAAGTCCTTGAGCAACACTCGGGGAAAGTCTATACATTCATAATTTATTCTTTCAGGCAGCTATAAAAAACGACTATGGAGCATAGTAATTCATTCGTTAAACCCCATCACAGGTACTTATTTTTGACGCATAATAGACACAGTAGTCGAAAACAGAACAAAAATACCCCGAAAAAATTAGTACATTCGTATACCTGTACCACGTGACTTTAAGGAACAGTTCGGCCGTGAGGACGCATCGAAACTGACAACACTGGCACCGGCGACTCTTCACTCCGGCCTCATTGCAAGTATATTACAATGTGATACGTGCCTGCCTAGAATAGGGTTAGTTCCTCTCGATGGCTCCTCGAAATTAAAAAAAAATTTTTTAACAGACCACGATCCTTGTTGAACCATCGTTCTCTCCTTTGCGGTGTCTGGACAACGTTTTGTAGCTCAATCGAGTATAGAAATAATTATTGCCGATCATACAAAACTACGCGTGAGCTGATGACGGCAGCAAGCGCTCCATAGCCCCACGATGAGAGGGTAGCACGCAGCCTCACGGGTAACACTGCACCACGCATTGAAGAGAAAGTGCACTCACAGAAAGGGGGGCACTAGAGGCCTGTAACGAACACTGCACACCGCATCTACCGCTAAGAGGAAGACAACCTAAAAAAAGTCGGTGCTTCCATTCTCATCAAAGCATGAACTTATCCCTTACGCCTTATTTAGATTTACTTTAGTGATGAGGAGAATCTCTGCACCGGCACACATCCGAACCTTTCTCGGACATACGCATCCGCGGTTCGAACAAGTGTGTGATATCCGCCTCCGCAGTTCAGTATTCAAGAACATCCATATCTTCACATACTAAACTGTGATAACTTTACCCAAGGGACAGCCTCAGCTATAATTATCGCACATAATGAAGGTAATACTGAAGGTATAGCCGTGCATGCTGTATATATCGGTAGAGCTAGAGCGGTGATATTCCTGGTGTAGCCACCGCTTCATATCAACAAATATGATTACAGTGCAACTCAGTGATGAAGTAAACTCATAACGAAACAAAATTTAATCACCTCAGTTGGCGCAGACCGCCGCGCTGGCTGAAAGGGTACAAGTATCTCGAGGGCGTAAAGGTGAAGTGAGATTAAGAAGTTAATAGATACGATCTGCACTCGCCAAGTAGTCGGCCCAACAGCAAACCGATCTCTCTCGTTTTTCTCGAGATTGACCGAGAAAGGTAAAGGAAAGGTCTACCTAATTATAATTATCAAGCTAAAAATACAACAGGATACGCCTGCAACATGATAGCAGGTTGGTTAGGAGCCAGTAGTCCACCACGTAGTTTACTCTTAGACTACGATTCTCCACGCAGGTAAAATTACATGCCGACAAATATCTCTACTGTGAATTTAAAAATGAAGGATGTTGGTTTCACAAATTTAGTTACTCTATTAATTTTCTTTCTAATCAGAACTAGCTTATTCGATTGATGAACACAAATTTGACGAAAACTCGAAAATTTGCATTTATACATAATAGTGCTTTGGCTACGTTAGGTTAGGTTAGATGGTCGCGTGTACCATATATGACCCACTCCAGAGTCAACGTGTTAAGATGCAAAAGGGTCCCACGTACAGCCCCCAACATAACCCTAAAAGGACAGACTTATGATTACGGTGATTTAACTAAAGACTAAACTTAATTATTCCTTGAGTCCGTTTTATTTTACAGTCGATCGTTCTCACAGAGTCGAGCTGAAGGACGGTGCCGCTAAGAGCAATCGCGAGGGCCACGCAGAAGAAATGAGTCGGTCGGTACTTCCTCTTGAGGGACAACGTTCTGTACAGGGCATTCCCCCCCGTTTCCCACATCTAAGGAGATGGCCGCGATAATTATCACTGAGGAAAATGTGTAATTGGATCAGGTAATTAGTTGTCCTCTCCCTAAAATGAATTCATTCATTCTCTGTCACGAGGGCTTATTCGTTTTTTAATTAAATCGTACGTAGAATTGAAATTGTAAGTAGAATGTTCGTTTTCATTTCCGTAGGGTTATTCAGTTGGTAAAATCGTCATGACACATTATGACCATAAAAAGCGTATCCTGAAGAATGGAACTACTTGCTGAATGTGAACAGAACGTGGAAATGAACTAAATCAATATATCATTTCCGTCAACGTTTGCCCTCAATGAAGAGAAAGCAAAATGGGATAAGGGTACCTCAAAGGAATTAAGTGTTCAGTTACCGTATTGCGGCCCATCTCGAGGAATGTTTTGGAACAGAGAAGGTATCAATTCCTTGTTTACTACGACACCATCAGACTGATGGAAAGAAACTTAAGCACATCAAGTTAGGGGACAATTTTAACGAAGATACAGAGAGCTTTTCGTGGGAACTTGTCACAGACTTGGATCCATCACCGGCAAAATAGGATCAAAACAACTCTCAAAAAATTACTACAGACATCCAAGCTCACAGTTCTTGCCAATAGAAAGGGAATGGAATGTGCCGTGAAGGTGACACGGTCTGTTTTGAAACGTAAGACGGACTTCGCCAACGGGTAACAGAGCGAATGTTGTTGCGTTGTTTTCTCGTACCATGAAGTGACGAAGGGAAATGTATTTGGAGAACATTTTATACGAATATGGTCGACACTAAGGTGACTATGCCGGTAAAACTAGAGTGGTGACTGTAATGCCGTCACGGAGCTTCAGTGATGACTACGCCGACGAGAGAACTGTGCTTGTGTTCACTACGGCGCCGATATAGTGCCCCGGGGTGACTACAGAAATGAGAAAATAGTTATTAGTGGCGATTCGAGTGGGGAAAATCGTTACGATAGTTTTGGATTGGAGAAATACTACATAACTGAGATACTATTCCACGAAAATACTAACCGTTTACTAGACACCATCACGCTTCGTGTCTCGCACAATCAGAGTTGCATTTCGATTTACAGTTCCATACACATAAGTTACTTTGTCTACATTTCATCTCGTGTACGAAGGTATGAAGCCACGTTAATGCACATGCTTCAAGGGACAGGTTTTCTGCGGGGGCAACAAAGAGAAATAAATTTTGAACGATGCTTTCTTCTCGTTAAGAAGATATAAAATGGAAGAATTTAAACTGCTGGCTCATAAACTAATGCCGTAATGGTTCATATTTATTGACCTTTCTCTTTCCTCTAAGAATCGGCATTAACTCTTCGGACAATCTGATACTTAGCACCAATAGCTACATATTAGTAGTAGTAGTAGTAGTGAAATCAGCACTTCAGAAACTCAGACTATCTCGCACCGAAAGAGAAGGGACCATTTAGTATAAACTTAGGAGAACGGGGAATCTATGCACAAGGTGCGTTACCACACAAGATCCCCTGCGCATAGAAACAGCAAGTTAAGAAGGAAAGGGAAGAAAAGACAAAAGAGAAATAGCGAAGAAGGAATGAAAGCGGAAAGAAGCAAAGTGGGCACGAAAGATAGAAGTCTCGAAGGCCTATCTAAAGCTGAGGCAGCCTAGCAGTGCCCCCTGGAGGAAGCTAATCCTCATAGCATAGGATAGACAAACCTAACTAACCTACCCCTATTGCCTATAGCCTATCCTATGCCCCCTGCGGGGTAGCTACATATTATACAATGGATATTACATATACGAAAATCATTCAGTGAAGGATCACCTTCTCTAGTGCTCATACTAATTACGCTGTGCAGAAATTCGTGTGATTGCCAGAAAAGTTCTCAGCGCTTTTTGTACACAAGAGGAGATAAATAGTACTTTTGAGAGGTCCAAATCTTCCAAAAGTTTTCAAGTGTTTCAGAATCGCTAAGCAATTTTTAGGGCAACATAATAGAGAGCAGCCAAAGTGTCCTACATGAAAAATAATAATCCAAGTTACTTTTTACATCACAAATATACCTGTCGTAGGCATTAAACGCTTGTCATATGTTTGACACGATCGACATAAATTCCATTTTTTTTCCAGAGCACGCGAGCCCCAGAGCGCTTCCATCACCTTCCATCATCGCCATCACCTTACATCACCTTACATCACCTTCCATCACCTTCCATCACCTTCCATCACCTTCCATCGTCTTCCATCGTCTTCCATCACCTTCCATCACCTTCCATCACCTTCCATCACCTCCATCACCGCCATCACCTTCCATCACCGCCATCACCTTCCATCACCGCCATCCGTTGAACTGCGCACCTGTGATGCTGACCTACCACGTGACGGCCTGATGAATTGGAGGTGACGTCATCAAAGCCCCTAACATTGGGCCAAGGTACCACATAACGCTAGTTCTAATCCCTCCATTCCATCTTCATTTCAGATCGGCTTTAACCACTTCTGAGGTCTGCATGCCCCCATTACAGAAAGTCGTATCTTTTCAATTTCAGCATCGAATTAAAGTTCAAGCCTCTCCATACACTTATATTTAGCGCACCAACTCGGACCATAGCCCGCTTCCGTTTACGTTCACTTTTAGCTCTAAGCTCGCCATTACATCCAGCTGCGACGTGAGGCGGCGCTCGTCTCAGCTGCGTCCCAAGCAGCAGCACCGTCCTGTTTACGACCAGTAGCCTCCAAGTACCGTATCGAGGCGTGCCCGTTTCATTTTACGATCAATAAGCACATAAGCACTTTATCGTAGCCATCTCATATCGGTTTACTATCGCAGGCTGTTAAGCAAGATGTCCAAACATACGTGCGCCGTTTGTAATTTTCGCTGCCTTTTAGGGCCAGTACATAAAATGTTCAGGGTGGAATACACGTTCCGTTTGAAAATGAGTTGGCATTTCATTCTCAGAAACTTGATCGAGTGATCTAAGCACCAAGGATTTTCGAAACATGGGATCCAAAATCATCAAAGTTTTGCTAACTTTTGCCTTGAGATCACACGCACGCAAGCTAGACGACTTGTACGATCGAGTGCCTCACTGGTCAAGCGACACGATGCATCATTCCTGGAGGGCTGCATTTCCGTTCCACGAAGGTCTGCACTATCAGTCGACCGAGAGGAGAGCGGAGCATATCTCATTTCATCTCAAATAGAAAATAGAAAATAAATATTCTAAAGCAGTGATTACGTGAGCTAGGACGAAGATTACAATGCTGACAAAAAATACGCATGCCCATTTCAAGTGAAACTTGCAAGGGAGCGGAATTCAAAGAGAATTATGTTTCGAAACTTCAGTTAGGAGAATCTGAGTCAAAACACACGTGCGAAACTTCTCTAAACAAGGACTCGAGGAAAAAGTAATGTTCATTAATCGAGGCTTTCTGATGAATTTAGTTCGGAAAACAACACGAAAGTTAACCTTCTGTAATTGACGTACATCGATTACCATCGCTCGACTTGACAGAAAAATTCGGCATAGAAAACACGGAAATTCTTCAAAGAGTGAAGACAAAACCTCTAGGGTTGTATCGATTGCCTGGTCTGATTCGTACAGGGAGGGGAGCTGAGTTTGAACTTCCATCTAACTAATGTAAGCTAAATTGACTCGGGGAAAGTCTGCTATCGAAGTCGGCACAGGCTACAGTGGTCCTATTGAATATAATCCCACATCGTTTATTTAAATTAAAGCAAACAATTGGAGTTCCCAAAGGCAGCAGCGGCCGTTTCCAAAGTTCTTTCCCGTCTTCCATGGAAATTTAGCTGACGAGTGGCAAAGGATTCGCAATGGAGAAACTTTATTCCTTTGTTTAAACATCTGAAGAATTGAACACAAAGTTCATAGATAAAAAGTTGCCAGAAAATTTTTACTCAGAGGCGTGGCTCAGCACGATACGGTCGGACCCTGAATTGCAGGTAAGCAAATAGTTTTGCCTTGGGAGTTTCACAGCAATTCGTGTCAACTCGCGGCAGAAAGATGCGTAAAAGCGTGCGCAACTTTTCTCAGAATCCATTCTTAAAGACTATCAGGCACACGCAGTGGGCAGCAGTACGGAGAACGGACACGAGAAATGGCTCCGGACAACTCGTCTATACAGCCTCTCTTCCAAGAAAGCTGCTCTCAAAACAGCCGGTTCATCGCTTAAGACAGGCTTAGAAGATTTTTTTGTCAGCACCCTAAAGAAAGAGGCTTTCGCAAGGATCTCGAAGTCGTAGAAAACTGCTAACAATATGCATGAAATTTTTTGGCCTCGCGCAAAATTCGACTTCACATCAAGAGGAATTAAGCAAACTTCGCACAACATAAATCGGACTTCGAATGAAACTTTTCAAGGCCCACAGGTTCGGCTATAATTCGAGGTTACATTTCCAAGGCGAATAAATTGTATTTTTCATTCGTCCATTCATGTTCACGGTATAAAAAACGATCTGACAAATGGCAAACGATTCATTCATCGGGATCTGCAATTCCGCAGAGTAAATCTGTACGGGTGCAATTGGCTTAGTCTACAGTGTGACAATACTTCGAGATACGAAGAGATTCTTCAGGAATGATGAATCATTCCCCATGCATAAAAATTTGATGTTCCTGTTGCCGAATTTAGTTTTTCTGTTGCTTACGTGCTATGTAGATACTACAGGACCACTCCTGGGGTCACCAGTCAAAGCATACGATGAACAAAGTTGACTAACGAAACCCAATTGCCCATCCTATGCCTCTTGAGGGCTTATTTTTCTAATGATCGGAACATTAAAAAGTATTGGAAATCGCGTTAGGGAGAGCGATGAGGGCTAGGACGAGACCGAGGGACAAAGAGGGGGATAGTTTACGAGACGCACGCAACGAGAGAGGGGGATAGTTTACGAGACGCACGCAACGAGAGAGAAGGATAGTTTACGAGACGCACGCAACGAGAGAGGGGGATAGTTTACGAGACGCACGCAACGAGAGAGGAGGATAGTTTACGAGACGCACNACGAGACACGGAGAGAAGGGGTAGTGACGAGACACGGAGAGAAGGGGTAATTACGAGACAAAGACAGCAAGAGGGAGAGAGAGAGAGGGAGAAAGAGGATGGCGCGCAGGTGTGCTGCTTTAAGTAAGTAGGACACATCTCAGAGAGAAACAGACGTGTTGGAGGACGAGTCGCTGCAGAGGTGGCGCTATCGTCCAAATGGCCATAAAAATGGCCGCGTCCACTGCTCTGATCAGACTGGACATTAAGGTTAACTAGGTCTACAGCCAAATGTTCCAACTGTAATCGTAATTTCCCGTTTTTATTCGAGAATTTTATGATTTTCAAAAGTAAATCGGGAAAAGCGAATAACGATGTCTTAGATTTTCATAGAAAATATTGTAAACGTTGCGAATTTTTATTCTTAGCATGAACTTCTATTATTAACATGCACAAGCTGAAATAGTAGTAGAAAATGTAACTTGTTCGTCCTAGAGTGACTTCGAATGCTTCCGACGTGCTAAGAAATGAAATTTTTAGAAGGCCGTTGTAGTTTTCAGGTACATGGATATTGATAACAAAAAAATCGTAACCACATCCTGTGAGAAAAAAATGAAGACATCAATGCACAGTGAAAGGAACACTTCCTGAAATTCGTAGCGCAAAAATATTAGATTTCGAGAATAAAATAACAATCCATTCGAGATTCACTGTCATTTTTAAGAGAACTTCAAAACAAATCGAATTGAACGATGCCGAACTGAAAAAATAATTTGGTCAACACAAGAGACAAGCTTCGTTGCCTCATAAAATGCCTCATAAAAATTAATGGCGTACTTAGGGTAAAAGAAATCGGTGGCAAGAAAGAATCGCAAACAAAAAATATTACCGCTTGACCATATGACGGTCACGATCCGTACAAGCCTAAATATTCTCGGCTATGATAAATTTATTAAAATTATGTCTGAAGTGACTTTCGTTTTTGAAATGTGCGTGTTAGACCCAATCGAGTTGAACTGTCTCCAAGGGCACTTCAATCTCCAAAGCGCATACTATCACAGCCTACATCTAATCTTTCGGACAATTCCTCATCATAATAATCTCATAAGAGAAATTGCCCGACGTTTGCAAGGCGATGGAGCTCGTCGTTTGCCTGGGCTATGTTATGAAAGGAAAACAGTAATTTTCTCGAAGCGCTAACAGGCACTGCGATCACTCAGAAACATAGAGCTCACGCAAGGCAGCACCGGCTACCTGTTGCGTATAGCTTTATCATTAACGCAGTTCTAATTACGCGCCCGTCCGCTGCAGAGGCTTAGATCAAAGCGATTTTGGATCACTGCGAGAAAAATACTTTCAGAGTCGGTCTCCCCGCTAGTCTTTTTCATACGTAGGTGTTAATACAAAAGTTCACCGAATGCGTATACCTACAGCAGTGACGCACACTATGCGCGCAAAATATTTAGCTAGGTAATAGCTCCTGTTCACAAAACACGAAATTGAAAGAGACAAGCCTGGTGAAGTAATAAAATTCAAAAATATGTTGAATCCTCAACATGATTTGTTCTTGCGAAGTGTATTTATTCAACTCGGCAGTTACAATATTCTTCTTGACTGTATTTAGAAAAAGTGTGACAAGCGCAATTTTAGAGCGACGCTGTTGACGAATATGTAGGTCACAACCAGAAGTGTGCGAGACCTAGAGCGCCATATAAAATTCGTACTATATGTAGAGTTGACACCTGTACTATATGTTGAGTTGACACCTGTACTATATGTTGAGTTGACACCTGTACTATATCCTGTACTATATGTTGAGTTAGCACCTGTATTGCCTCAGTTTCCTGTTGCTTGAGATGAACTTCAAGCCAGACCACAAATCGTGGCTTCTTTGCAATATTTTAATACAAAACAAATTTGCTTCTTACACTCTTTTTCGTGTTTTATTTCCGGAGCTTTGTTTTCAAAAGGATTTGTAGCCTGAAAATTTCCGAATGTTTACTTGATCATTTACAGAATGTCAGTACGAACTTTTGAGCATAGTTGTTGAACAATTATGATAATAAACAGATATGGGCAAAAACCCGACTGTAATCCACATTTTAAACCGACGTTCAGCAATTCATCACAAAATTAGCAACTCGTCCAAATATTTCGCAATTGTATTACAGCATCACATACAACTTTCGAGGGACTTTAACCATCATTTCGTGATCGTAATTTCAACTGCAAAAATTTAGAAGTCGATGAAGGGTGGAACCAATACGTAGAAACTGGTTCATATCTGGAGAATACTAGGACTACTTGGAGATGCTTGGTTGGAGCTGCTAATCAGTTATAAATTTTTCGACTACGCGATAAGGTTGATAAAATTCATCAAGATACAGGGCTAAATTTTGGTATACTCGTAAGCCCAGCACTACAACCATGGATTCTGAATCCCCTTAATGTGAATTCCTTTCATCAAAAGTCCCAAACTTAACGATAACTAGGGTACTCTTTCAAGGCCGTCATCGAAACCAAAGCTGTTGCAGAGGCCCCTACTGATTGGGTACGGGCTAGTAAACAGTCTGCACTGTCGTAATTACGAAACATGTAAATGTACATATAATTATTCATATACTTAACACACCGCAGGTATCAAGACCTTAGCCGTAAGAGTGCCAGACTGAAGGTGGTAGGGAGAGGTGGTAGAGATAAAATTATTATCTTTCTCTGTTCTCGACATCAACTATTATTGTCGTATGAATAGAAACACTCATGGCTCATTGGGCATGTTCCTCCAAACTGTGGTCACTCTTACCCGGACTTCCTCCGTTTACCACAGAAGGCACCTTGCGCGGGTTTATCAGGGGTTTCCATCTGGGAGAGTCTCACAAGAGAAGGGTTCGGGGCCATTCAAGAGCAGCATTAGTATGATTTGCTTTCCATTACCCTGTCTCGCTCTGGACCATTCGTCTCGTTGGACCAATTGAAGTCCCCCAAAATAACCGTTTCTCTGGTTTCCTTAGTATTTTTTCTAACACCATCGCTGTATACCTCTGAACTTAATCTCAAAATAGTCATTTCTTTAGCGATTTCTACTTGATTCATTCCCGTTTGAATACCTGATAATACAAAATTAAACTATTCAGAAGTTTATAGACTAAAACTAACCAATAGATTCAGAATTGTGGATTTTTACCCTCAGCAGATTGATTCTGTAAATTTATTCGCATAGTCAACGTCGCCGGAACGTCTTCAAAAATTTTACATTTGAACTTGACGCGTTCAAATGGAAAATTTACACTGAAGAGTACACAGAACAAACGCGCTTATCAAGCCTACGCTCAGCACAGCTAGTCCCTCGGACCCAGTCAAACTTATTGGTCGACCCATCGATAAATTTGTAAAATAATTGATAAAAATAAGCTACCCGTACAAGAAGTTTGTCTCCAGCTTTTCATAGCTCCAGTTTTTTATTACGTTAATCAATAGGTTTTTGTAGCTGAGACCGAAACTTAGGTTATATGCTAGCACTGAAGAAGCATTAGTCTTTATTCAGAGCTGGTAAGTAATAGACTTACTTTTTAGTCGCTTTACAATGGTGGAACGAAAGCAAGACGTCTCAGAATAAAAAAAGGGGCTATTGCATTTGGTCAGGCTAAGCTGCACCCAGTAAGGGACGTGACATAATTTACTGATGTTTCATGCCGCGCTGTTATGTAGGTATACCAACAATAGAAACAATCCAGTACATACGGCAATTCAAGAAAAAATTGTGATCGGAAGAACATTCTAACCGATAAAGACCGCCGGCGTGCGTCATGAATTGTTGACCGGAATTGGTTTGCAGTAATGATGGAATTAATGGGAAACGCCAATGAATGCTCTTTTCCTGCTGGTTCTGAACGTACTCTTCTTAGGGAACATCACGCAATGGATTTATGGGGCAGGGTGGCTCGTAAGCGGCCCATGTTAAGTCCTGCCTATAAGACCACTCATTTAAAATCGGCCAAAGTACAAGGATATGGGACTGTAGAAGAATGGAGAAGAGTCATGTGGTCAGATGAATCACGTTTCTGTCTCTATAGCAATGATGGCCACCGTCGTGCTCAACAAAGACTTCATAAAGAAGCCCTGTGTGCAAGGGACGGTACAAGGAGGAGGAGAGTGCAAGGGTCATATTGTGCTCTTCCAACTTCATAGAAGTGGGTTCTTTAGTTGAGGTATCCGTCAAACCGAACCAACATGGTTACATTGAGCTGTTGGACAACTAAGTTTTGCCATTTGCAGAATGTCTGAATGAAGAACGACATGTTGCTTTGCTCATCTTTCAGGATGACAACTGCTGGGAGCTTCGGGCTAAAATTGTCCTTAATTGGCATGACAGTCATCATGGAAATGTCATGCATTTAAATAGGTCATCTAAGTCCCCAGACATAAACTCAATAGAAAATTATGTGGAACCACCTAGAACGACAAATTAGACGGTGAAAAGATCATCTACATACTTTAGCCGTACTACAACATCAGTTGATGTACGAGTGGTTTAAAATTGACTAGATGTACATTAAAACACTTGTAGGACTCATTGCCGCACAGAATTGTGCCATTATTCGTGCTCGTGCAGGTCTTACACCATATTAGTAGCAGGTGGGTAATTTTTTGTCCCGGGAGCTTAATTGCACAGCCAAAATTGTACATGTTCCTGAAAGCAAGTTAAAACGAGGATGTGAACTGCCGCTGATGTTCCGTACTGTGGAGACCCACGGCACGATAGAGAGTGCATATGACCACGATTATTTACATTTCATTATTACGACCTTGGTCGCACAATCACCTGGGCCTCTGTTATCATAATTATGAATATTTTTAATACATTCGTCACAAATAATACAGGGAATTTCATAACTATTACCGAGGAACTTAATTAAAGGCCCACACACGAGTCGAGGAGCAATCAATTCGTACGTGTCGGAAATAACCGCTACTGTACACAACACGTGAAAGAAAATATACAGAGGACACCAAAACGTGTGTGCCTCAGCACGCGCTTACCGCATGGACCTATCGATAACTTTGCCAGGAAGACGACGAGGAAAATGGAGAATATTAATCATCACCAGAGGTAAAATCTTCAATAATTGAAAATAAGGAAAAAAAATGCTCCTCAAAATTCTGTTGACGGTCGCTCAGAGTAGCTCTGAGGAACTGCAAGTCTCCTAGGGACGCTTGATACGAGCGACACAAATATCATTCTCTCTTTTGTAAAGGTCGGAAATTTTATTTATTACGCGATGAGCGCTAAGTCCCCAAGATATGAGCTCTCTGCCTGAAAGGTTTCTCAAGTTCAGAGAATTGAGCAGTAAAGCTGAATAGAGATTTGAAATTTCACGACCACAAATCTCAATTGCACAGAGGGAATTAAATACTAAAAATACTTGACTTTGAGCAAAATTTTAAAGCCTGAAGTGTGGACGAGTTTAGAAGAAGTCTCTTGCTGGAGAACAGTTAATTAAGAAATAATACTCATTGTTTGCTAAGTCATCACCAGTGTTCACGGAACACTAAATGCTGCTTTCGAACACGCTGGAATGTGAAAATATTTCAGTAGGGACGACATACTTCACTATTGTCATCGAAATCATTTACAGGGCACGAGGAGAGTTTTTTCGTTAAGACGATCATGACAGCTAAGCTCCTTAAAGACTCAATTTTAATGGGACAACAAAAGCGAAAAACTTCCGAGTCCCAGAGGGGGCAGCCAGAGACACCGGACTAAAAGGCGCTGAGGGAGAACCTCGGAAAGACGAAGACTCGACACAGCAATAAAAGACCCTCATGCACGAGGTCGGTCGTGTAGCAGTGCGGCAGCCTTCAGCGGGGGAAATGTAGAGGAACGAGCGACAGTAAAAGATAAGGCCGAACACTTCAAGTCGTAACAGAGTTGAACAAGCACTGCTGATCCCTCTGTGAGCAGCTACAGATACCACTGTGGAGTGTTACTCCCCCAAGACCCTTTGATCCTCACGAGGCTGGGGATCAAACCCTAAATCTAGTAGAGAGCGCCGAGTCCCCTAAAATGCTTTAAACGGCTTTCTCGTCTAGCTTAGCTCCCAGAGGGTCCTGATAGCGAAGGTTCGATAACTGAGTTGAGAAACGGGAATCTCGTGGGAGGGTTGTGAAAGACAATAGTCCACCGCCTTCACAGCCATCGAAGTTTGAAAAATGGGTAGGGGGAAGGAAGGTAAATCGAGAACGGCTTAACAAATCATGAATAGTGCAACATGTAGCTGATCGTGGATGTTACACAGGTGGATCATACTGTGAATGTTACACTGGGGGATGGATCATACCGTGAATGTTATACTGGTGGATCATACAGTAAATGTTACACTGGTGGATCATACAGTAAATGTTACACTGGTGGATCATACTGTGAATGTTACACTGGTGGAGCATACCGTGAATGTTACACTGGTGGATCATACCGAGAATGTTCCACAAAGGGGATCATACCGTGGATGTTACACTGGGGATCGTACCGTGAATGTCCCACAGGTGGATTATATCGTGAATGTCACACAGGTGGATCATACTGTGGATGTTTCACAGGTGGATCATACTGTGAATGTTCCACTGGTGGATTATACCGTGAATGTTACTTAAGCGAATCAGATCGCGGATAACAAAAAAGTAGTTCAGCGCGAGTGATGCGTAATATATCAGATCATGAATTATATATGCACTGATGGATCAGATCATGAATGGTATACCAAGCGAAGCATAAAATCTATGTAAATAGAGTAGCCAAGTTTGCGAGGGCTGAGCCTCAAAGAGAATAAGCCCTGTCTGAGAGCGGGCTTGTTTTCAACGTTCGAAGCGAGCACGGGGAATAGTCCATGGCGACTGAGGTGAGAGAGCGCACAGCCGCCCCAGGAGTGCGCCTCGGAAAACAAGGGGCGCGACTCCTCTTGAAGCCGCGAGCACCAAAAGTCGGATTGGGCACCCAAGGGAAAGAAAATATCGCAAAAATACGGTACGAATATACTAGGAACTTTCAACCAAAAGAAGTGAATTCAAGATGAAAAATTATTTTTAAATGTTAACTTGGAGTTCGAGTACAATGACGTTCAAAAGACATAACAGAAGTGCCCCCTTCGAGAGGTCTGATGTATTTTAACAGTTTGACTACGATTCTCCACACAGGTAAAATTTCATGCCGACAAATATGTCTACTGTGTATTTAAAAATGAAGGATTTTGGTGTCATAAATTTGGTTACTCTATTCATTTTCTTTCTTACCACAACTAGCTTATTCGATTGATGAACACAAATTTGACGAAAACTCGAAAATTTTTATTTATACATGATAGTGCTTTGGTTACATTAGGTTAGGTTAGATGATCGCGTGTACCATATAAGACCCACTCCGGAGGCAAAGCGTTAAACGAATTTTAGAGCACCGAACACGTGTTCACCGCAGCTGCACAACGACAGGGCTCGTCTAGTGCACTTTCATTTTGAAATAAAGCTTTGCTAAATTCGTTGGGCACACTAAAGCACTGGATATGATAGGCATAAAATCTTTCTAAAACAAAATTTTACATGCGAATAATTTGGGTGTAAAAAATTGCCAATATTTTTCCAACGGTTTTTGAAAATGTTAATTGGTTTAATAACTGGAAATTATTCAAATTTGGAAATAGTTTTTTCATTCAGCGTAATTATTCGAGAACTGTGAATCTTTCTCTCCCGAATTCTGTGTTTTTAACTTAACCACTTGTATTTTTACTCCGTTGGGCACGGCAAATGGGTCTGGAAAAATTAACGTCGAGACATGATGAATTCTCAAAATCGCATTTCTTTTCATTTTCAAGTATAGGTAAGACACAATTCTTTTGGACCTCGTTTGCATGACTGGGGTCATTGTACAACGAATTTGAAATTTGTAAATTCAGAAAACCTTCATTACACCCAGCTCCATCCCAATCAAGCAACAAAGAAGCAATTTTTCGTTCCACCAAAGAAGGGGTTGTCCTGAAGGGGACAGATTCGCATAATTTTCACGTNACGGTATCTCTTTGTCACGCGAGGGATTAGAGGGGCAGGTTGGGGGGGGATTTTATCCAATGCTCAATGCACGGAACTTTTGAAGCAGACCACCTTCTGCAGGAGGGCTCGCTGAGGGACACCAGACCCAGTTGTCCTTCTCGAAGGACTCCTTAAAAAATTAAAATTGGTAACCTTACGCTAGATAAAGTAATTTTGATGAAGCAACGTAATCTATACCACTGTGGTTAGTAATTGTTCGTATACATATCGTACAAAAGTAATCTAAACTGCGTATTATCATAAAAATTAAAATCGACACAAACGTCATAATTCCAAACTTGTGTTAAAATGAGTTCAGAGCGCCTCGGGAGCCTGTGCAAACATCTCCCAAGGACCGCTAAATCTCCAGGGTGCGCAGAAGGACAATCCCAGTTTCTGTATTGGCATTGAGAACACTACATCAACTCATCATGTACGAATGGCCCAACACCATGGCATTCAAGTTCGTCATGTATGTATAATCATGTTCATTTTCAAAACTTTCTTTCAGCAGCAGGTTAGCTTTCCATTAAATGGTAAAGAATCAAAGCCTGAGGTTTTGACTGAATCACACTTCGCTACCCGCACAATTAGAAAATATAAGCAGCTTCTGCATATAATGAAGAGAAAATGAAAGCTTAATTAAAGAGACTAATACTTATTATAATCCCAAATGCGTGATGATATATTGGGAATAAATGAGGAAGATTTCGAAAGTTTTTCAAGATACTATTTGAAATTAGTCTCTACAAACTAGACCTAGTCCTTAATATCATAACGTGAAATATCTTAAGATATGTAATTATCAAACCTCTCATCTATATATTGAAGACGACGCGTTTGTACAGAGTTAAATTTTAGTTAAAAGTGTTTAGAGCAAACGCAGCAGCTGTGAACGACAGTCGGAACCTGGCGCAGAAGCCAGCTCACAACAGGAGTTCATCACAACACTATATATATATATATATACACGAGTTCAGGGAAGTTCGAGCACAACTTTGTTTGCTGATAATAATTGCATGCATAATGTTCCTGATGCCCGCCTGCCTATAAATAAGGTCATTTGACAAACTCTATACTCTGCATTCAACATAACGCTATTATGACAAACTACAGCCCTTACGTCACAGAACTTTTTCCGGAGAAGTTCAGCACGCAGCACAATGCGAAACATGAGGACTGAACACGTCTGTGAAAGAGCAACTCGAAATTTCACCGCCCATTCAGAAGAGCCGCTTGTCCGTGCTGATTGGAGAAGACGAGAGATGAACACCTCTAACTAACTCTATAATGCGTGCAGCTCAGGTAAGTGGACATCAGAAAGTTTTTTGCAATAACTCCTTGTCTCATTGAAATCTGCTCAGGCACTAAAGTGTTTACATATTCATACTTGTACCCCCGTTGATAAAAATGGAAACGACCCACAAATTCAATACTCAGGCTGTAAAACTCCTTCACCTCGTAGCAGAATGGAGAACAGAAAAAACTAACGCATCTTCAAGGTCAGCAAATTAAATACTCGAGCAGCAGAACTGCTCACCGATGTTTTAGAAAGGAGAACACAAGAAATTATTTATCTTCAAAACCCGCAAATTCAATACTTACGCAGCAGAACTCCTCACCGATGTTTCAAAAAGGAGAACACAAGAAATGAATTCATCTTCAACGACCGCAAATTCAATACTTACTCCGCAGAACTCCTCACCGATGTTTCAGAAAGAACACAAGAAATTAATTCATCTTCAAGACCCGCAAATACTTACGCAGCAGAACTCTTCGCCAACGTAGCAGAAGTCGCCTGACGCAGACGTGGGGCACCACAAGTGGTCCCCGTTGACGGCTGTCTCGCTCCAGTCACACGTGGACCTCAGCACGAGCTTCTCGCCGTTCTCGCACTGGATTTCAACTTCGTTGTTGATCGCTTTCCTGCAATGAAAAGTGAACGATTTTTTTGAGACAGAGAATTCGTAGTCCCTTGAACAATATGTTTAGTATTGTTTGTTTGGACCTGATGTTATCTAGTATTCATACTCGTAAAAACGAGCACGAAGAAAGTTATCAAAATTTAATTTCAAAATATTAGAAAATGTAACTAAATCTCGGCTAATAAATTTTAACACGTTAGTTTGTTCGGTACGATTTAAGTACGCAAGAAAGTTTCAAGTTCAAAGCATTCAGAGATTTAGCATTTTCACAGTGTTGCTAATAGACCCTGATGTGCCGCCTCCCTACTTCATAAAAAACACAGAATAGGAAAAACTGACTGTAGAAGTTCAAGATATCACACAGTTATTTCCGCACCCTCTCACTGACGTTGCACGGGTCATTAACGTTGACTTCTTCAGAACCACCGTAAAAATTTCGAGTTAGTTCGATGAACTAATATCGATAACAGAGGATACGAAAGTTGAAGTGCTTGCGTTAGTCACAAAGCTACGCACTTTCATGGGGACAAACGCAGGGGCCTACCCAATGAATTTTAAATCGAACGTCAAAAATGAAACTCCACAAATGTTACGGAATAAATACAAATACTGCATCAGTATGTATTCATTTTGAATAAATAATACCTTCATACATGAAACATTACGCTCGATAGAAACGGAGTTCGGTACTAGGAGCCCTAGCATAAGGTTTATACGTGTACTGCACTTTAATGGAATAAAACATCAGGCCTGAATAGAACTGACACTAAGCTCGCTGACTACGCGTTTCAGTTTTCTCGCTCATTTTTCTCGACCAAATACTCCCGACACAAAGGTTCAATAAGTCTCCTTCAGCGATCATTGTGAACTCCTGCCGAGAGTAGCGTTGCAACTCTAGAGGTCTTGAATGCAAAGTACGCGGCCAGTGTCAGGTTAAGGAGCAAAGGAGGGCGCCTCCGAAGAAAATAGGCCAGCAACTTGTTGAAAAATGGTCGTATCAGAAAAAAAAAAAAATTTTTATAAGGACTTACGCGTGAAATGAATAAAATTCAAGTTGATCCTGATATCGATCGAAAAAAGACAGGAAGCTTCGCCTAACCCTAAAGTAATCTCGCTATGTAATAATAGCCTAATGCTGCTTGCTTGGTTGGTCCTTCCGTCCGTCCGTCTGTCCGCCTACCCGCTCCTCCGACTTTGTATCACACTCCTCAGGAATCAGATAAAAAAATATTCCCGGGTCCATTTTCCTAAACCAGTAGCAAGACTGTCAGCTGAGGCAATCCGCATCAGTGATACTGAAAATAACATTTCTAGCCAAAGTTACCGTTCATAAGGAGGGCATCTTAATGCCGTTTGTCACGCCATTATTGACGAGGCGCGTCCACTGGTACACATAATGTTTGAAAACTAATAGAATAAAAAACACAAAGGTAGATCTTCGAGGAGAAGGAAAAAACACATTTGCAATAAATTTAAATATTTTCTAACGAATATTGACGAAGTGAAAATTCAGTCGTCCCAGCAGAAAAAGAGTTGAATCAAACACACCTCAGATTAGAAATATAACTTACCCTGAACTTTTGAACTTGGAAGCTCAGAGAAAAATGCGACGCGAACACATTTCCCTTGCACCAAAATAGCAGCTATGTGCGAGAAAATAAATAATAGTTCAATTGTATTAGTTCGATAGAGAATGGTTCTTGTATAATTAGATGAGATACACATTTCAAAACGAGGTGCATTCGAAATGTGGTATAATAGATAATAATAATGCAATATTTGGAGAAAATGATACAAGTTATTAAACAATTTAACAACAATAATACGACGGTAATAATAATGTTATAAAATAAAGAGTACGAAAATAACAAGACAATAATTAGTAACACAAGAATGTAACAAAAATAAAGATTACAAATAAAATACTGTTAATAATATAATATAAATAACAATCACTGTAAAATAAACCAACAAAATAAAATAACCTTCATTAAGAGTAACAAAACCAATGATGAATGACCGCCGTAGTAAACAGGAATAAGAGCGCTCGAGATGGCTGGAGTAAACTCACTTTGTTGAATGGGTGGCGGCGAGAAACACCTTGTAGTTGCCGTCCAGGTCAGTGGGCAACTCGATGTCGATGCTTTTGGAGCGTACGGTCTGAGGAGGTTCCAGGGAGATAGAGCGCGTCATTCCGGTCACGGAACTCTCGGGCAAATTTCTGGCCTCCGTGAAGGAGGTTGGGTATGACGACGAGAATGTCAAGTCCAAGGATACGGCCCTGTCCAATTTCGTAGGAACGCTGAGGAAAACGTCTCCTGCATTCGCAGTCCCTCCACTTGTCTCGGCATCGCCGTATTCGCTGGAAGATCCAAGGTACCCGATGGATCCGTGGTGACTGTAGCCGCCGTCGCTGAAATCAACGCTGTTTTCCTGGGAGCTAAGTTCTGCCGTCAAAGGAGGCATGCAGTAAATGGCCGGTTGCCTCTCAAGCTTGGGAGAGTTGGCTCGCGCTGACCTTGGAGGTGGTACCACAACTTGTGTCGGAGATGTTGCAGACGGTGAATTAGGACTTAACGTCACTTTAATTCCACCCATAATTGCATTTAAATCGTCACTGCTGTTTTCCCAGTCCGCTTCGTCATCTTCTTTTGATGTGCTTTTATCAGAGAACTGGAATGCCATGCGAGAGGATCTCCGTTTCTCAATAATTTCGAGGTATGTGCAGTGTATGCAATGAGGACTACGGTCAAAGGAAACAGGTCGAGCTCCCCGTTTAGTTTGAATTTCCCCTTCTTCGTCATCCCCGCACCCCGAGTCGAAAGACTTCGACCTTTTTGGGCCTAAATAAGGTACCCTGAGGAGAAACGATGAACTGGCAGTTGAACTTCCAGGAACTTCTAATGAGTTACCTTGGGATCCAATAACACTGATGCCGCTACTACCACCTCCATCTGTCGCTACCCCTGGGGGTCTGGTACCCTTGGAGGCGCCCAACACATGAGATGGATCTCTCGCACTTCCTTTGTACTGAACTTCGTCGAATGAAGCGGACCGAACCTGAGGAGGCGGAACCTCAAGACTGTGTTGCTGTTTCATCTCAGCCCCTGTGGGCGTTCGCGAACGCATCAGGGAGTGGCGAAGTTTGTTCATTGTAAATTAATTCCTCATATACACGAAGCAGGGACCAAATCAGCGGCGATATTCATCGCCGAGTGAAGAGCGGCTGAATTTTTCAGATGGTCACGTAAGCTCGGTTGGGAGTCTTTCCTTTCCGGAGAAGAGGCTTGAAAAGTTTTTTTTAACACTAAACGGGTTACACTATTGAACTCTAGATTTATGGGCATTTAGCTTTGTGAAATAGCCTTGCAAATAGTTACTATACCAAGCTCTATTTATTTTGGAGAAACTACTGGCCTATGTGGGGAATGGTATCGAAAAAACTACCTTCTCTAACATTTAATAAGGTGAATGTTTTGAGAAATCCAACACGTTCTGAATGAAGAATACGTTATGGCTGCACTTGTAATAATGTGCGAAGGTCCCATACATTTTTGCATGTAAATCAAAACATTAGAAGGGATATCGTGACCAAAAGAGTTAGGGTTAAAATTTGTCTACAGGTGAAGAGGAGAAAGATATTTTGATATGGACTTCCAAAGTGTCGTTCTCAGGGTAACCTAGGTAATATCTGAATTTCTATTTTTTTGCTACTTTGAGCGTTGTTTTGGTAGGTACACCTGGCGGAACTAAACTGTGAACCAGGTCCGTAGAATTTGGATACCGCGTTGATGCTAGACTGCTAAGAGCGAGCTTGGAGGATGGAGTTTCGTATTGATGAAGCGATGGCGACAAGCGCAAAGCTTGAAAGCCGAACTTGAAGAGAGGACGATTAGCGTGAAGATTGAAGGCTGAACTTGACGAAGAGAAGAATAACAGCGGCGCGGGGTTCGGGCTCAACCGTGAAGAACATCAGAAGCTGCAGCCGTCACCCCGCGCCGCACCGACACTGCGCATGCGCCCCAAGTTCTGGCCACGACAAACACACAGCAGTTAGCTCGTTTTTAGCGAGTCTCAATGCAGAATAGGACTCTCATCCGGATACTGATGATAGTAATTGCACCTAAAACGAAAGATACGAAAGGTTGCTGAAAAGTAGCGGATACACTCGTACACGGGCTAAATTTGGGGAACGGCGATTGATTAATTATATTTATAAACTGCGGATTCTAGATGCAGAAAATGGGCGTCTATTATGAATACTTCATTGAACATTAAATCCAGAACAAGCGCAGTAGCTGGCGCATTTTGTGCGTTCGACAACGAAACAGAAGAGGGCATACGTTTAGAACGTTATTTGTCAACAATTAGGATCGGTCTAAGCTGAGTGTCAGTTGGATCGGTAATTTCATCAGCAAACGAATAGATTGGGGGTTTAACAGGCGCTAGCGAAGATACAAACGATTTATCAATATTGATTTCATTCTGCATAAATGAGCAGTTACGTACACCATTTTTCTCTATTGTTCAAGAAAACACAATTATTAACATATCATACAAAAACACACGAACAGAAGTGGCATATATATCCGCTGACAACTGCAAGTCTCGCGATTTGAAATGACAGTGAGGTCGGTCCTCAATGAAATTTCTTACTTATTTCATCTGATGCAGCTCGGTACTCGGTACTTGAGTACATATTTTTACGTGCGATTACGTGCTCGCCATATTTCACCGAGAACCAAACGTAGTCTAACTTTCACTACGATAGTTGAAATTGCCGGTCAAAATCCATGTGATTTCGAATAGAAGTTAAAAGCAAAAAATAAATAATTTTCCGCTGGTGACAAGAAAATTTAATCGTAGCAATGTGTCCTAAGCTACAATGACAGCTCTGAATGTATTAGCATGCACGAGAAGTTTGAAGAGATTTATAGAAAACAATGAAAAGAATGAATTTAATCCTAAGCCCGTTCATATACATTTAGACCTTAGCATATATACTTCCAGTGCAGATGCCAAAACACTTATGTGATAATGAGAGGCACGTGAGAGAATGTGACAGTGAGAGGCACGTGAGAGAATGTGACAAAGAGACTCACGAGAGAGAATTTCACGTTAAGCGGTAGTTTCATGCTCAAGATGATGTATTTATTGTTTAATCTACAACAAGAAAAGCTCTGAACATACCATTGTTTCATATCAAATACTACAATGCTAAAGAAATGGTCAAAAATATCAAGTTTAAATTCACGATTCTCACAGCGCTTTCGAAACTTCGTCTGAGGTACAAATAACACGGAAACGTTGCACAAATAAATTCATACCTCAGGTCAAAAGATTACACGATTCAGGCAAAAAACAAAGAATTAACAACGAATAACAAACACCGTGCAGGCAACACAGCATGCAGATGCATTTTTATATCCATGCGTTAAAATTTCGAGCAAATGTGAAATCGTTCTCGTTCAGGGTTAAAAAAAAATCAAACGTAACAATTAATTCGTGATTATGGCATTGAGAATGTGAAAAGAAACGTCGAATTGACAGAAGGGTACAAGCGTGTTACAAAAATGAAGAAAGAATACGATACCGCAGTAAGAATAAATTAGTGGGTGAAGATACTTCACACAAACTTGACCGAACTGATAATGCACTCAATGGAGAATACTGTATGTGCGAATCGGTTAACATGAAGATTTTTGGGGCGAGGTAAGCTAGTGCGAGCGTAACCCGGCCCCTACCTATCTAGCCGTCGAATGGGTAAATAAAAACACAGATCTTCAAAAATAAGGCCAATTTTAAACGTCTGAAAGGCGCAATCCAGTCAAGAATTTCTCGCTCGCATTGCTTGTTAGAGCAAGTCTCGGGCGAACTTTTCTTTTTCAAGTCAGAAAATCAATGCACCTTTAGCCGCTTGTATAAAAATAACACCATTCATGTTACTAGACAGTTTTGGCGGTAACGACGTAAAGTAAAGCAAAATCAACTCTGTAAACTTGGCGAAAAAAAATCACACAAGATCATAGATGCTTGCCACTTAATACAATATTCGGACCCGATAGGCACTAAGAAAATAATTATGAAACCGGCTTTCACCGCTCAAATCACCCCATGGACCGCATTAAGGCACTAAACTTCGCGTTCACCCGAACAAAAGCTCGGAGAATATTTCAGCCACGGCACGCAAATGAAGCATGAAATGCGGGCTTACTGCTTACGCAAGCGCGGCGCGCACGAGACGCTGGCCAAACAAGCACTACAGATGCCAAACTTGCTCCGCGTTTAATGGAAAGCAAACAAGCGATACACCGGCGGCAGCTCATAAAATACGTCTGCAAATACAGGTTGAATGAGGCCTTTACTTTCACTACGAGTGATGTGCTTGACAACAGCACAGGGAAATCGATAATGATGAAGGAAAATTTCCTGAACCTGTTGTACTTGGTGGAGCAACAAGTTCGTTATTGGCGAAATCAGCCGTCGTAATCAAAGTCTATTTCGAACTGCCGCGATAAATGCGAGCGAAATGTGTTTTGGATAAATTATCAGTTCGCTGTTACTACAGGGCAGGGTAAGTTACACGATCGGAACTGAATGGTATTAAATAATTAAGCTGTTGATAAAATGATAAAGCAACAAAATTGAACAATAAAAGTAACTATTTAATAGAATTAGATTCAGCGAATACAACTCGATGAAGGAAATATTATAAACTATTAGAATAATAATAGAAAGGTAATGTATAATATAAGCAAAACATAAAATAATAATGCAAACAGACATTCATGGTAACTGACCTTGCAATATTATGAAGTTAAAATGAACAATGAGAATACCTGTAATTATGATATTGGAAACAGGAAAAACAAACTCAAAAAAGTGTGACAAATCCGTGCCAAAATACAGTAAACCAGCTTAATGAAGTAAACAAGCAGGAAAAAGTTGGCAAGGCTCAATTTGCAAGCTCTCCACAGGCCGTTAACGATAAGAATAGGAGCTTAAATTTAAGAATCAGGCGGCGTAAAACGCGACGAAAGGATTTAATGTCGGTACAGAAATGATTGTGTGATGCACGAGTACGATCTTCTCTGTGTCGATGCAAAATCTTTCACGCATTATAAGCTAATTTTGAGTTCCCGTTAGAGTAATGATTATTAGTTAGGTAAAAGCTCCTCATAAACATGAAACGCGGTCCGAAGGCAGCGTGAAGAATGAATAATTTAGAACGAACTTTAAAAACGTGGAATCTATGCAGAGGTCTGTTGCGACGTATAGTCCTCTGATCATAAAAACGGTCAGCTAAGAAAGAAGAGGAAGAAAAGATTTAGAAGAGATAGAGATGAAGGCTTGGCCCCTTAAAAAAAATTAAGTGGGCACGAAAAATGAAGGTCCCGAAAGCCTACCTACAGCATGGCTGCGGTAACGTAACAATGCATACGGTAGACAAACGTAAATAACCTATCCCATGTTCCTGAAAAGTCGCTCGAAGTTATCAAAGGTAAGTTCCATAGAAGTTGAGAGATCAGTTCACAGTATGGTTATGAATAAACTTACGCCAAGCGACAAAATTATGAGTAAAATGCCAATGATCGAAGTACAGTTAGGTTTGCAGTTTTTAATTGGCGGAAATTTGAGTTCGAATGATAAGTTACAATTGACGCGAAAAACCCATCAAGTAAGAAAATCACTCTCCTAATAAAATATTTTATTGGAAACCAACTTAAAAATTCTTACAAGAACTCGAAAGGATTTCCCGTTTTTCAATTCCAATGATCTATGATTATAACCGGCAACGAAGAGACTGTAATATGTTTTTTTAAGTGAACATCATTCCTTGTAAAGGGTTTGTTTTGATCGTTAATTGCACTGAGTCATTCAAGAGTAGCTGTTAAACTGCTGCAATGTGACCTGAGAGACAAGTGCACCTATCTAAAACACGTCTGGAAAATGGTGAGGAAAGAAATGAATTTTTATGACTAATAGATTTCTTATTGAGTGAAATATAGCCCCCATCTTGAGTGGCATTAATGATACAAAGGCTTGCAAGGACTCTATTTCTAATTTTGTTTCCAGTTGCAACATTCGCGGTCTCAAATCTTCCAATGTTAATTAAAGAACTGACGGTGCTCGCAGTTCTTCTTAATGATCATCCTATAAATCTTAACAGTGTTCAAATCTGGAGGTTGTGGGAGTTGTTCTGTATGGTTAAGCGATCCTTCATGCTCAGGGGACTACTTTCGAACGGTACAAGAATTGTCATTTCTGATAAATCTGATAACCTCATAGGGAATTTTTTTTGAGAGCTGAATTTGGTTATAAAAGTAATGCAGTAAATTATTAGACTCGATTTTGTCACTACCGTGCGAACTTTCATGACGGAAAATATTTACGCGCTTGTGCCTCAAACTCACTAAATAATGTAAAAAAATTGGCAAAACTCGACATTCCTCAGAAGAAAATGTTTTTGGTCAGGGCTTCAACATGAGTCGTACAGAAACTCACAAGTCAATAATGAACGAGAGTGAGATAGAAATAAACAAAGCACAACAAATCAAAAGCGGTAATACGAGTTATAAGCAGCACTAGCTACTTACCATCTGAAAAGGACTCAAGTTACTGATACTAGTTTTGTCTGAAATATTTAAAACAAATTTTTTCAATTTTCTATGATCAGAATAGTAGAATAAGTACGGAACTAATCGCTTTGAAATCACCACGAGGCCCTCGAATAACACGATCATTCTGAACGAGCTCCTGTAGCGATGCTCGGCTATTTCAGTGTGAGGTTTTGTGACGTCATAGCGACGTAAGATGTGCTACGCATACAACTATAATTATAAACCAGAGGAGCTCGTATCGTGGCAGAGAGACTATCTTTACGTCTCAACATCAACACATTTTGAATTGTTTACGAGAACAAAATTAATTTAAGCAAAAAATGAGTTTTTTAACTAAAGTTCCTACTCGTAGAACTCTTATTCTCCTGAGAGAGAGAGAGGCGTGGTACCACAATGACCCTTAGTAATTTCGAAATTATGTTTCTTTACAGTTTGACTACGATTCTCCACACAGGTAAAATTACATGCCGACAAATATCTTTACTGTGAATTTAAAAATGAAAGATTTTCGTATCACAAATTTGGTTTCGCTATTACTTTTCTCTCTGATCAGAACTAGCTTATTCGATTGATGAACACAAATTTGACGAAAACTCGAAAATTTGTATTGATATATGATAGTGCTTTGGTTACAGTAGGTTAGGTTAGATGATCACGTGAACCCTATACGACCCACTCCGGAGGCAAAGTGCTAAATGGTGAATAAAAAAGACAGAGAGGATCCAAAAATCATAGAAGAAAATTAATAAAAGGTTTGACCTTGAAAATAGTTTCCATATCTAGTTTTGGAAAAGCCAAGAAAAGCAGTATCATTTTCTGCAATTTGTAAAGGTGAATCGCGAGCATTTATGTCACTGATTGAAGTGGCGTAAAAATAACTGTTGGGCTGATGGTAAAAATATCAAATTGCATCGCATGGAAAATTGATCAGAATCTACGCGCGCTTCAGGAGGAAATACAAAAGAGCCGTCCCGACACATGATGCAAGCAATGGTTTAAAAAAATTTCATATCATACTAGAATTTTGTCGCTATCATTACCGCGAGGAAGTTTTAGACTTGTTTGAATAGCCTCATCAAGCCGAATGGTAGTGATAAAATGTTCTGCATGCGTCAAAAGATGCCTTGGATAAATTAGAGGCCATCTGAAACTTCTTCACGCAGTCTATGAACGTAAATTAATTATTATCGGCGTTTGTATTGTTACGTGATAAGAAATCGGTTTCAATAATTCCGATGACCGAAAAATTGTAAGTACGTTATGCCGCTAAAACGTAAAATAATATTTTTTCATGACAGAAATCTGTTTTTGCCTGGAGAGCTACACACAGCGTGGGGCAAAAATTACGCCAACAATAGCGAGTTACCGTTGAACACTTTAGTTAATAGATGAAATTATTTATGTTGTCTTCTGTTCACTAAACTTTTGCTAAACAGCGCTAAAGTTAGTAAAAACTTACAACGGTCTAATATTAAGGTACTTACTTCTAGTCACCTGCCAGCCTTGCATAAAATTAATTCTTTTCTTCGAATTTTTTTAGAGACGATGACGTCAGTTGTCAAACAAGTAAGCAAAAAATCTGACTGGCTATGACGCCATAAAAGTTTTTAAACAATTGATAATCATAAGTTACGCAAAAAATAAATAGCTTACATGGGTGTTGTTTGACGATAGCGCTAAGTTTTTTTGTTGTTAAAAATACAAGTATTTCACCCCAGATCTGGGAGCTAGAAATTAATCCGCGGACTAACGAACTGCAAGATAAATCACTTACTGAAATTAGCTCAATTAATTGCGTCCTGGATGTGCTGTTACGCCCAATCTAAATATGAAAGTGCAAACTTCAAACTAGAGGAACTCACACTTTCGCTCATCATAAAAACGTTCCAAACGAGAACACATGTGTTGACGAGATCTACGCAGGAGTCATTGTTGTCAAGATTTATGGAAGAAAATTGAAAAGAAATCTCGTCAATAGTTTGAATTTCTTTCAAGTATAAAATAAGCATATACATTTGAATCATTAGTAATTATTTTCATCCTGTCCTTGCATTAGATGAAAAAGGATTGCATCGCTGAGAACATGACACTCTTCAGTTACAGTCAACAAAGTAAAACGCTTTCTTATTTCAATAGGTGACTCATAAATTTAGCAACGATCTCGATACCTCTAAAATTCAATGCATAATTTACCGAACAACAGGCAGACAATGTACGCTCTACAGATATTGTTTGGCATTTACTGAGAGCAGCTGCATCGGTGTGGAACTTAATGAATTGTTAGTGACGCTATGAGTCACAGATGGTGAAGTAATTCCTGAAGCAGCGGTATTGCAAAGCTGCGCGTTCTGTAAACTGGCGTAATGTAGCAGGACAATGGAGAGCTGGCAGTAGATGCGATGGTGCAATTAATGCCGTTCGTGTTAGGACTCTGCTTCAATGCAGGCGCTGCACCTGGCATGCCACGCATTTGTAGGACAAATTGCAGGGGCACAAAGCGCTCGGCGGCAAACTGACTGTTTGGTCGGGCACCACAACGCGGCCCCGACGGTAGGCAAAGATTCCCAGATATCCGACTCCTGGTCCATCCGGGTTACCTGGATGCTGCGGGGCAGCTTCTCCAACTCGCATTACTCCAGACACAGCATTGGATTTTTGCTTTATGTTCCATACGTTCGCAAATGTCCAACTGCGCGCACTTCAATAGCTCAGGCTATTCACCATTCAGGTATTGAGATAGCGAGCCTCAGAAATTGTTGACTCGGCGCAGGGACCGAGCTGAGGAGCCCCATAGCGGAGGCGGATGGGCTGAGGCGCGGTGGCTTGCGACGACAGCTGGAGTCTGATTAAAGATCGGCGGCCTGAGCTGAGGGCAAGCGGTCTGGGGCATGAGGTGGCCCGGGGAGGTGTGGTGGTGAGGCATGTGGTGGTCCGGAGAGGTGTGGTGGTGAGGCATGAGGTGGTCTGGGGAGGTGTGGTGGTGAGGCATGAGGT